>JASDQU010014813.1:20247-39220 GCA_032191745.1 Picea mariana
TGCAGTTCCGTGTATATCCAATGCTAAGTTTCATAGTACTTGTTCAGGAGAAACAAGTCTTTGGTCCACAAGGTTGCAAGACCTCCAGATGTTCCCCTTGCGCTGACTACTTTTCCAGAACTTTTATTCCACTTTTTCCTGCTAATCTCTAGGAGGGCTTGCCCCTCTATTTTGGTCTCTTGGAGCATGAGAATGTCTGAGGGGGCAGCTTTCAGTAAGTCCTTAACTGCTTCTATTTTGGAGGGATTTCCCAGGCCTCTACAGTTCCAAGAGACTAACTTCATTACTTACCTGGGGGGGATTGGGACCTCCCTTGGAAGGTCTTGCTCTGATATTTCTCCCGATAGACATTTCTAATGTGGGTTGGCTTCCTTGGGTTTTGTATTTTTCTGCCTCCTCCTCCCTCTTTTCTTTACGGGATTTCTTTCCTGCCTTTTTCAATGGACGCTCAAAGGTTTCATCTTCTGAGGATTCTGAGCTTTCCACCGGTTTTTTCCTTGCCATTTCTGCATATGAAGGATTGGTGGGGCTGCCTTGGTTGGCTTCACTCTGATTTGCATTCCCTCCCTCTTCATTTGAAAAAGGGATTTCTGCCTGCTCCTCATTCCCCTGGGTTGTATTTGCTTGTATATTCTGCTCACTTTCTGTCCCTTTTGACACAACTTCCTTGTCTTGCCCCTTTCTGATTCTGCTTGGGCCCCCATTATTGTAGCCTTTGCCTGCACCTTTTGAAGTGTTTGCATGTCTCTGGACTAGTGTCCATTGATCCCCATTTTGGTTATCTGCTTGCTCAACGTCCTTCTTTTTGCAGTGCTTTGCGAAATGTCCATAACCGTGGCAATGTCGGCATTTGAATGGAATATGTTCATAGTCCAACTCTTGAACGTGCGTCCACCCTGCTACAGTGAGTTTAATTGCTTCAGGGAGCCCCTCTTCTAAATCCACTTC
This sequence comes from Picea mariana, assembly GCA_032191745.1. Taxonomy (NCBI): domain Eukaryota; kingdom Viridiplantae; phylum Streptophyta; class Pinopsida; order Pinales; family Pinaceae; genus Picea; species Picea mariana. The sequence goes on from JASDQU010014813.1 coordinate 21,196, forward strand.
GACGCAAATACGGGCGCAGGAATATTGGTCCTTTCTTGCAGCTTGATCTATGTATTTCCCCAGAGCATTGCCGATTATCTGAAGGGATTGCTGGTTCCAACAATGGAGGGGAAGGTGTGGGAGCCTGACCCAAACCGGAACAGCTGAAGGGATATCTTGGGTGGGGTCGAAGTCTGGCGACCACTTATTTAAATAAAGTCCCTGAGGGCCCATAAAATATGGTCCATTTCTGAAGATTAATCCTCTGTCTTCCGGGCATTCGAAAACAAACACGAAAAAACCCTTCCCTACAAAATAGCTTTTGACCCCTTCTTTGATCAGAGGCTTCCAATTCCTTTGTGTCCAATCCTCCACCGATTTGGGGGATGGCCAGAGGCCCGTAAACTGTCCAATGAGTCCTTTCTCGGCTAGATTCAAGGCAGCTTTGCAAGTCTCTGCTTCCGGCAAGGCCACAGAGGGGATTGAGGCCATTTTCTTAACGAACTTTTGCTGGCTTGCAGAGGGCGGGCGCTTCGGGCCAGCTGCAATCATTGTCCTGAACGCTAAGACCTCCGGGGGCGGATCTGGATCCCCAGGACCTTCCATAGCAAGAACGGAGTGAGCCAAACCTAAGATCGCAGGGCCTCAAGGGCGCGCTGAGACGGCCTGAAGACCAGACGCAGGTGATCCTGAGGCTTTCAAGATGCACATACGAATTTCATTTGACACATACATATGTACATAGATAATCTCTAGTAAATGACCTGTTTATTTATTAAAAATTGAAAAAAAAATCAAAACAATTATGTAAAGCATATTGGTGGACCTTAAAAACTTAGACGCACTATATGTGATGCATCAAAATAGAACACACCTCATAAATAGTGCTTATTATAAAACATACTACATCATTAAGGTGGACATGGTTTTATAATTATTTTGGTAAGCCACTTGTACAAGGGCACCTACTTGTGTGCTTTCTATGCTTCGACACACCACAAAACAGTATGTTTGCATTGTGAAACACACATTGACAATATGGGAAAATTTTCAATTTTGCATAGGTCTAACGAAATGCTTGATATATTCAAATGATGGTGTTTTCATACATTCCCAAAGCATCAATAACTCAAGTATATTTTAAAATATACTGCCTCAACGAAGTGTTTCAAATATTGAGAAGCACAACACATGATGCTTCTAGATATTATAAAGAGCACCAAAATACGTAGAATTTTTTTATATTTATGTTTTACTAGTGTGCTCAAATTTACATGAGACATCAATAGCAGTACTATTGAAAAATTACGAACACACCAGAAAGCATAGGAATTTGTTCAATTTAAATAGGGCCCATCAGTGTTATTGGTGTATACGGAAACACTATTAAAATTGTCTCCGCACATTTCTTAGAGCATCGAAAGACCCAGGATATCTTATAAAAAACTCAACGATGCATTTATGACATTGTGAAGCACTATAGATGATGTTTCTATATACCAAGTGCATTGATAGGTCTTGTATAACCCATCCATTTTCTCGTATCACATAGATTAATAAAAAATGAAAATATGTAATCATTTTGTAAAATTCAAAAATGAACCTAGTGGCGAAGTAAAGGAATTGAGGAATTTGGCAACATAATAGCATTGACAATGGGGAAGTTGTATAACTGGTGCTTATACGGTTGGAAGCATTGAAGTAAATGTAAAATTGAAATTATGATTTGGTAATTTTTTTATTTAACCTTATTCAAGTGTGCCAAAAAGTCACATGCACCAGTGTGCTGATATGTTCTGTGTGCACTGTTGTTTTTTAAAAATCACATGCCGATGCACTATTTATGTAGGCGCATTGGTCTGTGTCATGATAATAAAACACATCGTTGAGTTCTTTAATTGAACATATATTTTATAACTAAATATCTTAACCTAATTTGGTGTGATGTATAGAAGTAATGCATTGGTGCTCAGTAAATTGTTGTGTTCCATTAGGTCATTGATGTTATCATGACACTCAAATGCATCATTAAGTTTTTAAATTGTTTTGAAAAAAAAAACTTTATTTTATAACTAAATAACTTAACATAATTTAGTGCGTTGTATAAAAGTAACACATTGGTGATCTATAAAGTGGTTGGATTTTCCATATTTAACCCAATGTCTCTCAATACTTCGGTTGGATTTTCTTTGCATGTTAGCACCTATTAGAACAAATCCATGGACGAGTGTAAATTATTTATTTAAATATAAATATCACAACAAACATGAAGTTTTAAGGTTGAAAATGTAAGAACTAACTAACTTTGCAATCGACCCTTTTAATCCTCGTCATCATGTCTTATGTGTTGAATGGGTTTCGTTACCTCTTGGGGAGGTACCCTACATTTTTATTGGCTACACCATTGTAAGGCCAAGAAGATGCAATTCAAAATCCTTGTAGGCCATGTGGATGCTTTTGTATGTGGTGTCATAGGCTTTTGTGGTCGATCATGTCCGGTCCCTCTAGTCCCCATTCTCAATTCCTTTTATCCTGGATAGGATTGGAAGCCTTGGGATGAATCTATTGAGACACATGGTTTATAGAAGTCGGGTTCTTTGTAGGGTTGATCACACTTTGTAAGGGTATTTTTCCCATGATCTTGCGCACCTTTGTCATTTCCCACATGATCATGTATCTAGAGTCTATACACATCTTCTTGGCCACGGTGCATTACTCATTTTACAATGCTCAACATGACAGTCTCACAGTTAAAAACTTTTACACTTTTGAGCCAAATCACGAGTCTCGAGTCTCGATGCAGGGGTCCCAGGGCCAAAAATAAAACAAGAACTTAAACCGTCCTAATGTGTAGTCGGCATGCCATGTCGAAAGTTTCGAAAAAGGCCAAGTTATAAGAAAAACTCAGTAATCAAAAGGTCACGCAAGTATATTTATGGGAAAACATGACATAAGAAGGCCATTCATTGAAATGTAAGGATAAACGCAACAACAACGACAAAGGACAAACAAATCACATGCCAGACAAAACCCATGTGGAAGAATTTTACATGGATTTGGCAAACTAGGATAAATGGTCAATTAAAAAGCATATTAAGGTTTATGTGCTAAGTGATTAAAATGAAAAATCATTTTATATTCTAAATAAAGCGGCCAACCCCTTTATCACTTCAACCATGGACAAAGGCAAATGTTATAAAGTCTAAAATAGTTCAAGGGGGCGTACTAAAGAAAACTATAAAGGGGGAATCTCCTTTATTTAATTATATTCCAAGGTACCATTTTATTAAAAAGAAACCCATCGAATTCATAAAGGAGGGACGTTGAGGTCCATTCAAGTAAACATGGGTATTTCTCTAAGCACGTGGATAAAAGAAAGTCGTGGGTCACTCCATATGAAGCCACCACTAAGCCAGCCGCCATCTTACTCACTCGTAGCCTCTATTGGAGTTGTCCACCACCACCACCTAGGCCATAGCGAAGGGTCATGGGCATTTAATCAAGTGATTCTTTGGTCATCAAGGTCAAACGTTAAGAGAGCGTTGGAGAGAATCGTTGGTACCCTCGATCCATTAATCAAGCCAATGCATCCACAAAGTGGATCTGCCAAATCAACTAATTGTTCCCCCATTTTACTAGCAGACAACATATTCTAATGATTCAAGTCAGCCAAAGGGGACAATTGTGTGGTCAATAAAGTGAATTGGTTCTTAGGCCAAGGAATTGGCCAATCAAATGGGAACATTGAATTAAATAGTTCTTCATTTTAATCAAGTTGTTGCTTTAATTAATGGAATCAACCTGCAATAAATCAACCCAGTAATTGGATAAATAATATTATATGTTGGGTCCAGCTATGCAAACGTTGGAGAATGACAGGTCAAAGTTAGTCGTTTCCTCCACCAAGTCAAATCGAGTCACCTTGTGGAAATTTTCATGATTTAAAAATTGTTTGTATGATAAAAGATATTATTTTAATCATTTTCTTCAAATGACTTAGTCTCCTACTCTTGTCGATGACCATCAAAAAAATATTTTTAATTCGGAGAGGGAAACTAATTGTTGCAAAGAGAGTTTATAAAAAACTAATCCCTCCTCCCAATTAGGTTGTTGTCAAATTGTGAGATCATTTATGCCATCCAATAAGAACTTTTGTTTTTTAGTGTATTTCATGGGTTGATTATTCTATGCTTTTTCTTCTTGTTTAACTGTAAAAGTGCTCATAGAGTAGATATTGTTTTTTCCATATTATTTGCAGGGTTATTGGATCAATCCATCGAGGGGATAGATAGTCACATGGAAGGAAAGGGTTAGACTTCGTCTCATCTACTCTTTTGTTGGTGTCAAGTGGTTCAAATCCAAGTGTTGGACAAACCCTTATTGGGGGTATCTTCACAAGAAGAAGATCACATTTCACATCCATGTTGATTTAATGGTTGGAGACCATCCCACTGGCAAAGTTTTCCTGGAAAGATCTAAAATCAATACAACTATTCTAGACTAGATTAGGGTCGGTTGTCCATCAACTCCAAACCCAACTTCTAGTCTAAATTTTACAATCGACTTAGAAAGGGTTGTGATCGCAATCCGACTCTCTGGAGGTAATAGTAAGGCCAAGGTAAGACTCACTACTTCAACCAGCTTTATTTCAAAATCCAAACAATCTCTTTTATTTTTCTGCTTTAAAAAACTAAACAGCATAAAATACAAAATCCAAAAATATTTATCCTAGCTTTCTCTTAAATTTTATGTTTCATATCTAGTGAACCCATGGGGATTTTGTCTCTAGTGATCTAGGATCTTTTCATCGATGACTTATTAAAATAATTACATTAAAGAGTGTAAATGAAAGCTTATGTCCAAAATCATTAAAGAGGACATAATTATGGAGAAAATATTAGAAGAAGAGCAGGAAAACAAGACATGATAACGGAGTTTGTCCAACAATGGACTACATCTCTGGGCACGCTTCGAAGTGGAGAGGCTTTATATTATCTCAGCGATAAAAAAAATTGGCATAAATACATCATTATACCTCAAGTCTGAAAAATTCCCCTCAGATCTGTTTCTCTAATGAAAAATCTGACTGCACCAGTGAATTCGTGACAAGGAGTAGTGCAAAATTGGCTGTCAAATCATCTCAATCCGACATCGTCACCTCTAGGCCCCTGTTGGGCTCTCTACCTTGAAATTTTTGCCACCAGTCTGCAATAAATGCTCCAAAACCTGCATCGAAAAGCATGCCACTACCTGGTTGGTAAAAATGTGAGCGGACTTACCAACACGATTGTTAGTCTGGTTGGTTGGAAAGGATTAAATTAAGGTTTAGTTAGGGGAAGGTCCCAAGGTCAAACCCACGGGCCTCCCCTTTTAACCCTTCGTTATAAAAACATACTATAATGGTTGGTGGTTAGAACCACTTGATATTTCATACACTATATTCGACCATTGGTTATAACTCCGTGCCAAAACCTTGGATTTGACCCTTGCATGGATCGTTCCATTTAATGTTACCACTGGGATATGTGACATGGACAGATTCTGTAAATACGTCGAGATATGGGTTGTCGGTCGGTTTGGCCAACCCGGCCATATTAATTTTTGTTTATTTGGTCGTTACCCAGCCCTCATTGGGCATTTCCAAGGTGCCACGTGGCTCCCATTGATTGGGCTACATGGCCTCTTGCCATTGGTTGAACCTGTCAAGTCAGTTGTTGAGTACACACCAAGTGTTGCATTGTCAAGTTGCCACATGGTAGATCTTGGGTGGTGCCACGTGGCGTCACCTGGGTGTGCCACATGTCACCTGTCAATTAGCCCAAGTGGCCACCAAAAGTGTCAAATCAGCATGCCACATGGCAGCCTTTCATGTTGCCACATGTCATGTCGAATTCACCATGTACATACGATGATGACATCAATTGTACGGATGTTGACATCAGCATTGAATTTTGACTAGGTTGACCACAACTTTGATTGGCCATATCTTCTTCATTCTTACTATGTTTGAGGTGTCGTTTGCACCGTTGGAAAGCTTGCCACAAGCAATTCGACTTGGCGCTATTTTTTTTAGATTTGAGGACTTTGAATTTTTTCCCTTTTAGATCCTCTTGGATCATCTAGAGTTATCTCTAACCCAAGGTCATTTATCCCTCTACTTTTTTGCATTTAATTTTATATTTTACAAGGTTATTTGAGGAGTTTTGTAGATCTATGGTATATTAGAGTTGAGTTTACATCAAATCCAACAATAAACTCACCCTAAGGGGTCTCCAAGTAAGTATCTATCCTAAAAAAACTCGTGTATTTTTCCAAATTCGTTTTATTATCGAAAACACTACAAGGAGAACACCTTCTTGTAGAGGTTTTTATAGAACCTCCCCAAAAAAATTGTCTCTTAGTTGTTTGTAGTGGAAGTTCTTAGCAGAGGCGAGCGTCCAGAGATTTTTGCGAAGGTTTTTTTTTTCGATGTGCCTTTTAGGACTTTATGGCCCAGTGCATCTAAAAATATCGCATCAGCGATAAAATGATCAAACACACTATCATTGTTCATAGCAGGGGTTGTTAGCAGATATGAGTGATCGAAATTTTTTTGCGAACAATTTTTTTAAATGCGCTTATATGGTACATTTGTCTCGGTATTGAACTAAAACATAACACACAGATACGTAGATGTTCAAATGCACAATCATAAGTTATAAAAAATAACAAGCATCGATCAAAGTGCACTGGTACCATTGAATCTTATGTACGGGTGTGTACACAATGTACGATGGTGCATCATGGTAAGGGTAAACGAAAAGAAATTACCAGACCGATTTTCATTGTGAACATGATCTAGTCCTTCCAATATCTCAAGAAAGCACTGGTGCTTACTCTATTTTCACGGACACCATGTTTTTGGTGCTTCTCAGTTATTTGGATAGCTCCACCGATCGATTTTCCACACATTTCCATTTTTTGGAAATTACCACAAATTTGCATTGCTTCTCTATAGTGGAGCCATGCCTCCTTGAGACATAAGAGTCCAGGTAATTTGTTTATTACCTTCCCATTTCCATTTTCATGAGTTTAAAATTTGAATTTAGTTTGAAATTTGGGAGTTTTTTCAATTTTTTTTCCATCTCCACATGGTGCACCATTTCGTTTCGGCTAGCCCCGGTGTGGTGCTTCCTGTACTAAATTCGTCGTAATCACTATTGTTGGTGTGTCCAAGTTTTACCTTATGTGTTGCTTCCACTTAAACGACCCAAATCGGTGTTTTATAGAGGACAACGCCCAGTAAATAACGTGACGGTGCTTTTCCAACTTCGAAGCACTAGTGTGTTCCATTTAACCAAGCGCACTGTTAAAAAATGACACAAGAAATATAACTGAGTAGTGCAACAAGTTTAAATGATGAAATACCAAATATGGGGGTCACGAAGATCAGTGAATTCAATCCTTAGACCTGTGGGTTATCAGGCCCACACGTGGACTGAAATGTCTCCATGTAGCAATAAAACTCAGCAATCCTCTTCTGAATGCACCCTAGATCAAATATCAGAGTCTTTGACTCAACGTCACCTTGTGAATTTCATAGGAAATTCATCTTCTTTCACCACCATAGGACCAAGTGTTAGGTGTTACACTAACATACATGCGCTTAATTCTCCACAAGACCATAGGTTGGGACCAAGCACTAGGGCGTGAGACTACTTCTAGTAATCAGACTTTTCTTTATCCCCATAGTCCATCGGACTCTCTCATCAAAGTGTTTTGGAGTAGAGACACTCTGATGGATCCGAATTTGAGAACTACATCACTCTGAGTCGTCAACTCTGATAAGAATCGTTTCCACTCTGATTTTTTCAAACTTCGACAAGCTTCTGACTCTGATAAACTGCCATGTGCCTACTTCTGAATCCATTGATTTGGTTCACTCCGAACAGATCTTCATCATCCATCGGGGTCTCTCTTATGCTGAGTCTTCTAATCAATCAATAACTCTGATAGTCATCGAACTGTCTCCTTTTTGGAGTATCTATTTCCAATCAAAGATCGTGGTCTCTGATTTCTCCTTTCTGATGGATCTCGCCTTCAACCAGTTCCAATAAGTCAATCATGATATCATTTCATGGATTGTCATTGGTCCTACCATGATCAACGGTCTATCTTCCTCCTTCTAGAATGTGTGATTTTCACACTCCAACCTGCAACCTTTTTGCTCTTAGCTTATGGCCTCTCTAACTCAATATACACGCATTCATAACCATATGGATTTACACACCCATTTGCATTCAAACTCATTTACTTAGCAACGATTACGCATACGATCACAAAAATGAAAATACAAATAAAATACATTGATTTTATTAAGTTTGAGCTCGACCTCTTAGTCAGATTTACAATATGCAGGCTTTTCTAGCCCTGATCATATTCTCGCCTAGTCTAAATTGTACTGGCCTCCACCTCAAACACTCGAAGGCTTACATATATGAGAACAAACACAAGCATCAAATCATCTCAAATCCAGTGTATCCTCAATATATCGCTAATATCGCTAAAAACAAACAATATCATAATAACCCTATTGTTTACATGGATTTTGAGGAAAATCGTATCGTCTTGCAGCTCCTCGTCCTTGTCCTTGTCTTTTGGAATATTCAAGATTTCAACTTTGATTTGGGGGGGGTCAATGTGTCTGCATCATTAAACAAATGCATCGGTGCAATTAATAGCTCTGCACTGGAACAAATATTGACCGATTTGACATTGTGGGGTGTTTCCTTTGACACCCTGTGTCTGGTGCTCTACCACTCACAACACCCCGTTAAACAAAACAATGGTGCTTCCATAAATGGTGGCATCGATGCATTCCTAGTAACAAATCACGTCAGTTAATTTACAATGAATCAATATAATGGAGTAGTACCCATACTAACAGAAACTGCACCTGTACGTTATAATATATGGCACACCGCTAAATATCAAGTCGGTGCTCTAGAAACTATAGTGCACTAGTACTTTCTATTAACGAAATCACACCGCCATGAACACATTTCATAAAAAATGGTTTGATCATGCTTTTATGTTAGCCCAATGCACCATTGCATTGTGTCGTTTTGGTGGATTCCTAGCAACTGGTGCTCTTGACAACATAATGCATCGTTAATAAAAGCAATGGTTCTCCAATAGCATGGTAGCACCGATGCATTTATATTAACACATCACACCATGTAAGTTGATATACAACAATCTCACCTGTCACTGCAGCTGGATCCAAACAACACACCAGTATTGTAAAGAGCACGGCATCAGTCCAAATTTTCACAAATTATCAACGCAGTGTGTCTTATGGTAAGCACTACTAAGATTCTAGGAAGTGTGGAAATTGAGATAAATGCACCGCCAAGTTTTTGAAACAAAAATTTTCCTCCGCAGTGCATCAAATAACTAAACGCATCAGCAATGTGTACTACAACACAGCTAGCAAAATACATAATAATTTACCATATCAGTTCATTTTATGGGATGCCCCACTACCGATGCATTATAATACAAACGCACTAGTATAAATGAATATAAATATGAAATGGAGCGTCAATGCATTAATTTAAACAAAATGCATCGGCGCGATTAAGTAAGTTGTACCGGGAAAAATAGTTTAAAAATTATCATTGTGGTACGTCTTTTAAAACACGCCCGTTAACAGTGCATCAAGAAAAGACAACGCATCGATTAAAAGCATTTGGTGCTCGAACTAACATAGATATTTGATGTGTTTAATATAACCAAGCGAACTGTGTGGTTTAATATTAACAAAGTCTACTATAGTTATGTGTTTCATAGAACTAATCACCCCATGTTACACACTTCATATGTGAAATGGCATTGTGGGTCGTTTTGTATGAAAACCCTTAACCGATGTGTTATATATCACAACGCACGACTATAGAGATCGGTGCTTGACTAACAATGATGCACCAGTGCGCTATATTTAACACATCTATGTTCAGTGCCTTATGTCCGATAAGCAGCACCAGTTGTGGTGCATATGATTTTGTTAATAGCATCGGTTACTTTTTCACTTTTTTTTTGCAACAGAAACAGATTTCAGTTTTTGATAAATACAAATTAGTTATATATGTTTGTGTTTTATGTTTTAAATTCAATTTATCTATATATATATGTGTGACTAAAAAGGATTTTATGTGAATCGAATACGTTAACAACACCGAGCACAGTAGCAGCCAAAAGAAAAACAATTTAACTAGCAAACTACATATGAAAACCTCCACAGTTAAACTGTGTGGAGGTTTTGCTTTGCAAAGCAAAAAACATAGGTCACTCTTCGGTTCCTCTCATAATTTAGCGCATGGACTCGATCCTCTGCCACTTCCTCAGTGCTATGCCTTGCATCTCCTCCCCCATGAGCCACTTGATTTTTTCCAAGATACCATCCTCGTCATTCTTGTAGCCATAATATGAACTGGCATCAATTCACTTGTAGATCGCATACCTACACCTCCTCTTCTTTTCCTTGAGGAGGCTTATCGAATATCTCTTTGAGGATGGGGGGGAATTTTGTAGCCCCAAAGTATGTGTAACTGAGGCCCTTTCATGTGGCAACGGGCACATCAACTTCGTTCCCTTTCAAGTCCTTCATCTTGGCCCCTACTTTGGCATAATTAGGACTACCAAGCCCTATGATTGGAGCTTCCCAATGCCCTTTTTCCCTATTCAACAAGAAGGACCATGGTCAATGTCTTAATTATAACACTGTGATCAACCTCAAGAATGACCTAAATATTGTATATTTAATAGAAGTTAAGAATCACATTTGGAAAAAAAATCGATGATCCATAAGATTTGTTAACATACCTTATCATTAAATATTAAGCATTGCCTTAGCCTTAGTCTTCTCTTCCATGAGATCGACACCCGTGTACTTTCTAAAAATCTTATCATGTTTCTTCTTCTCCACAACCATGAACTCGATTGCATTCTCATCCAGAAGGAGAACATGGGAAACAAACCCTCTCTCTCTTTGTTGTTGGTTTCCCTTGTCTTGCTCTCCCATTTCTTCTTCCACGTCATCATCCTCCTCGAATAGGACTGGCTTAATGGCAATGACGGCCCCGCACTTGATCATCAACTTGGCCTGCCTCCAGATAGACTCGATCCTCTGCCACTCCCTCAATTCTCTAGCTCACATATCCTCCTCCGCGGGCCGCTCAATTTTCTCCAAGATATCATTCTCAGCATCCCTATCTTCATAATAACTAGCGTCAATTCACTTGTATATTGCATACATAGACATCCTCTTCTTCACATCGTGGGGCTTATCAATTATCTCTTTGACGTCAAGGAGGAATTTCCCAACCACACTTGTACAATTGGTTGTTGGAATATTGTAACGTGTCATCTTCTAGCAATCAATTGTACAAGTGCGGCTAGGAAATTCCTCCCCAATGTCAAAGAGTTATTCTATAATCCCCGCAAGGAGAAGAAGAGGAGGTCTAGGTATGTTATTTACAAGCAAATTGATGCCAATTATTATGGAAACAGGGAAGACAAGAACAGTATCTTGAAGAAAATTGAGCAGCCCGTAGAGGAGGACATGCAGGATAGAGCGCTGAGGGAGTGGTAGAGGATCAAGTCTATCTAGAGGGAGGTCAAGTTGACGATAAAAGGTAGTGAGATAGTTTCCATTAAGTGAGTCCTATTCAAGGAAGATGAGGATGTGGTGGAAGAAATGGAAGATCGAGACAAAAACAACCAGCAGCAGAGAGAGTGATAGTTTGTTTCCCATGTGCCCCTTCTAGATGAGAAAGTGATGGAGCGCATGATTATGGAGAAGAAGAAACATGATGACCTTCTCAGTAAGTACACAGGTGAGGATCTCATGGAGGAGAAGTCCAAGGCTAAGGAAATGCTTAATATTCAATGATAAGGCATGATGACAAAGCTCATAGATCATTGGTTGTTTTTCCAAATGTGCTTCTTAACTTCTATTAAATGTATAATATAGAGCTTAGGTCATTCTTGAGGCTGACACGGTATTATAATTAAGATATCCACAAGGTTCCTTTATTGTTGAACAGGACAAAGGGGCACCAGAAATCTCCGATCCTAGAGCTTCGTAGTTTTAATTATTCCAAAGTAGGGACCAAGTTGATGGACTTGAAAGGGAACAAAGTTGATGTGTCTGGTTCCATAGGTAAGGGCCCCGATTATAGATACTTTGAGGCTACAAAATTCCTCCCCATCATCAAAGAGTTATTCGATAAGCCCCCTCGAGGTGAAGAAGAGGAGGTGTAGGTATGCGAACTACAAACGAATTGATGACAATTCATATTATGGCTACAAGAATGACGAGGACAATATCTTGGAGAAAGTTGAGCAGCTCGTGGAGGAGGAGAAGCGAGGTAAAGAACTGAGGAAGTGGCAAAGGATCGATTCCATGCACTAAATTATGAGAGGTACTGAAGAGTGATTTCCTCCGCAAAGCACAACCTCTGCAAAACTTTAATTGTGGAAGTTTGCATATATACTTTGTCAATTAAATTGTTTCTCGATGCATTTTTACGTAACAACCACTCTAGTGTGCTTCCAATCACATTGGTGCACTATAGACAGTATATCATACATGTATATTGTGTTTTTTAAAATCATGTTAGTGTTTTTGGTCTTTTTGTTGTTTGATTTATAAAATGTATAATAAGTACGTTAAAGATTCCTCTGTTTTTAAATTAAATTTAAGATGTATCACTCATTAGAATTTAGAGATGTCATATAATGTTTAAATTGTTTACTTTCTATTTTAATTTCAAAAACTTATAACTATTAATGTCAGATTGTTAAGTTCATCTTCAAGGTGAATTGTTTAATTTCCAGCAAGTTGATACAATATGTTGATTAAACATGTTTACAAAGAAAAATTACTTTTATGAAACATTATTTTCTCATTTATTTTATTGATAACATTATAATAATTGTTCATAATTACATTTATAATTGTTATATTTATGAGTAGTGATGGTACAAATATCTTTCATATTGGGATTTTTTTTTTTAATTATTACATTGGGATGACTTATGTCAAGTGCCATATTAAACCATAAAATTCACCTACTTTATATTAATCATAAAAAAATTAATAAAAAAGGTGTTAATATAATCAATATGTTTTTTTTAGTTTGTAGGAGAAAATGTTATATTTTTTAAAATGATTGTGTTAAAATTTTATTACAAAAACATAGACATGTATTTTTAAATTATGATACATGTTACACAAAAAATATTAAAATAATAGAAAACAATAACATATCTATGTGTGTGTGTGTTGGAATTAATAAAAATATATCTATAAATGCATGGAATTCATCAAATAATAGCATTTATATAAAAATATATATTTTGAATCCGTAGAAATAGATCTATAGATACAATTTCATCAAAGATAAGTCTGTTTAAACTATTTAAAAATATTATCAAAATGAAACACAATGACAAATGATTTTGAAATGATGAATTTAATTAATTGGTTTATGCAGTCCCAACCACCACCATGTTTTTTAGGACAAAATAAAATTTGACATAAAGTCATTATATAACATGGAAATATGATACTTTCCCTCCTAAAAATTCTAATTTTACATAATGTGCATGCATCCTCTGACATTAGTGTTCTATGTGAATTCTACAATTATTAATATTCATTCTCATATTTTTTGTAATCATGTAATCAAAATCATTTTATTAATACATATGTCTTATCAAATAACTAATATACAAGTATCCCCCGGATGGGGTGTCACCATAAGAAATCAGCGGCAGATGGGTTTGGGCTGGCCAACCACCTGCTAGTGTCAACTACCCACAATTAAGGTGCCCTGCTTGAAATACAAGGTCGTCACCTCCCCATTCATTATGCTTATTAGTTCTACTTGTGAGAGTGTATGCGTCAGTACAATGGTGATGGATTTCTCCACTATCCAGGCTGTTGCATTCATCGCAACACATTTGGACTCTCCATCTGCCGAGATTTTTATGTTCAGCCTCCCCCATCACGATGAAACTTTGTTCCATTTTTTGTTGTTGTTCGACTTTTGTTTTAGTCCTTTGCGCATTGTTTTCAATTCTCAGCCTCTGCTTCTCACAGGTTCCCATCAGTTGCATTTGTTCCTCTTCCTATTCATCATCCTTCCCTTTCCTCCACTTCCTCCCTGCTACATCCTTCCCTTGCACCATTTTTTGACAATGCCCCGTGAAAGAGCCATGTGTTGTCATAGTGCTCTGACCGGAGCCGCCATGACCAGAGGTCGTGGCTCTACCATTGGTGAAAATAGCCTTCCTGACAGTAATTCTTCTGACTCGGTCACTTCCTCCACTCAAGGCTCGATCATTCCTCCTCCTCAATGTGTGTTGAGCTCCCCTAGGGGCTACTTCATCGATGAGGAGTCAGATGCCATATCTCCCTCCACTTTTGTGCCTCCTGGATCATGTCCTCCTCTATGTGTTTCTGTAGTGGTTGACCCTCTTTCATCCCTCTCCAATCGACACCTTTGCAATCATTTCCCCACTCCACCCAGTTCACCCCTGGAGCCCATTGCTTGCATCCCTCCCACTGCAAACCTGCTTGACCTTATATTTGACATGTGTCGAGCCTTGGAGGATATGAAATTTTGCTTGGAACAGATGCATCTTTGGATCTTCTGGATGGTAGCTCAATTTGGCCAGTTCAGTGACATGGCTCCAGCTTCGGTTTTCAGCGCTCAGGATGCAATTTTTGGGGGATCCCATTACCCTACCTCCAGCACTAACTTCAGAAAACACCCATGATCAAGTTCCTCCTCATGAGAATAAGCATCTACTACATGCCATTATTTATGTTCATACTTGCACTCCATATGTAATTGTTAGTATAGTTTTTTTGTATTGGATTGCACACATCGCAACTAGTTTTACTTCTCTTAGCCTAGTACACTCAGTTTTTTTTACAGTTCGGATTGTTCATTCATACAGTAAACTTCATCAACGATAGGTTGGTTTCCATTTTTGGCAAACTGGTTGACTGGTCTATGTAATCATGTATATTTTCAGACATTTAAGGTAATATAAGCCGCTAACTTACAAAAAGAAACTAATATACAACTATCATATGTCCTCCACAATTAATTCTAAGAGATCCTTAACTAAGTGATGTTTTCTATATTCCCTTTCTGAGACTATTTGATATTATAGGTCCCTTTGCATCATAAATAATCCAAAAAGCATCAAATTTAAGGGAAAATACATTATTTTTCACATGTGGGCCATATTAGGCCCTAATACAATCCCTAGTGTGCAAGACTTATAATGGCTAAGGTTCATTATTAATATTTAAGAAAACTCAGTAAATAAAATGAACAAAAGCCCATGTGTAAAAGTTGTAGGGAGCTTAGTCCCCATATTTGATTTAATGATTGTAACATGCAACCAACCACTTTATAAAACTAATGTCGAATCAAGAAATATGTTTACATTAGTTCCATTGAAAATCCAAAAATACAATTAATCAATCATATTTTTCTTACGCCCGAAGGGGACATCTAAAGGTAGACCCAATGCAAGGCATTTTTGACAAGCAGTGGGTCGCCTATGAAAGTTACAATTTATTAAAAACACGTCACCAAGAAACAAACTATGTATTGCATGCACAAAAACAAATCTAGATGCCTTCATTTTCATAAAGAACTATTTGTCATTTGAGTGTTCCTCAAAGGAACAATTTGCACTAAATAATGAGGCCCTTCAACTATTTATGAACCTTGCGATGTTCCCATGAGTTCATGGATGACCGTTGATATATAACAGGTTTTTCCTGTTAAAGTTTCCAAAAGCATAACCATTCGTGCACATACTATACATGGAAATTTTATGTTTGTATTTGACAATATTCAAGTAATCAGACCGACTATAAAGAGGACTACAAAATGGCATAAGTGCCACTAATTGTTTAGGAGGAAGGAATACATGTGAAAGGATAAACAACCCAAGATTTGCAACATCTATTTTAGACTTGGCAATCATATAACCATTACCACAAAAAGAGATTTGGATCCAACATCGGGCACAGGCATGGACGATGACCAGGCGCCATACAAATATCGGTTGTAACAAGTTTTGTATTTACTTTGTAGATGGATAAGAAGAGGGAAGTCATCGCTACCTTCCAAGAATTGAACAAACCTTGGTGTGTACTTGGACATTTTTCCTCTTACCTCATACAACTTTTTTGATCTCCTAGTAGTGATGTTTTGGGTGGTATTGATATCATACTTTGACTCACTATAAGATATCTTCATTTACTCAACAGAAGGAGACAAGTTGGTCAATTTAGGACGAAACATAGTTGATATGGCTTCCAACTTTTCAAAAAATGAGCATATGGAAGTGTTCCTACGTCTATTTTCTATATCACCTATTGGATTATTGACCACAGTGGGAGGTATTAGATCATCAACTTTGGGTAGTCGATCATTAATATAATGAGACAATGTGATAGGTTGAGGGTTCTTCTAAAAACCTTTACATTTTGAACAACCACATACCACTAGTGTGTCATAAAAGAGATCAAATTCATGGTGTAATATCGTTGATTGGGGCTACATGTTATTGGAAGATGGCATGATACAATTGGAAGAGTAAAGCAATTGTCCATTTTCATCAAACCATTTCCTGCGATATATTTCTCCTGATAAGAGCTTGCAGCATTTTTGCACTGGTGGAATATCTTACTCCTCTAAACTTGATCCCAATTTATGATCCTGCAAAATTCAAAGTACAATTATTGAAATGCATGTGCATAAATGACATGGATTCAATCAGATAAATGAATTATAAATAAAATCTAGACTTACTTCAAACGATGTAGGAGAAGTTGACAAACTTTCAACAATATGGAATGAGCTGGAATCTAAAGTATTGGCCATTTGATATTATAACCTTATTTTCCCTACATTTGAACCAAAACCATCATCAATATGTGCAAGAATCTGATATTAAAATTATATATATATATATATATACAATGCACCGGTGTGACCAACTATGAAATGCATCGAACCGTTACATCTGTTAAAACCTCTGCAAACCAAAATATCAAAAAAAATTAATAGAAAAGGTTTGCATTTCTATTTTTTCTATAAAATTAGCATCGATGTGTTTCTCATTGTATACGCACCAGTGCACACAAATCGGTGAGACGCACTGATTTGATAACAAATTTAATTTTTAAAATATATGGTTTAATAAGTTCTTTTACATATCCCCATATGGGGTGACACATGGGCCACATGCGTCAATGGATGGGGTGATTATGAGGGAAATTAAATCCCCTTGCCACCACCCTCCCCCCTGTCCAATCACGATGGTTAGTCTACATGAGCGCCAAGGTTTAGTGTGTTGGGCCTTAATGGAGGCACAAGATCGGCTCCTCGGCTTCAATACAATTTCGGTTATGTCCATTACACCTACACTAATGGATACCAGAGCCATCAATGCCTCCGTCCTCCTGGTCTTTTTACCTTGTTGGAAGTTCTATATTGGGCACTTGGGCCCAAAGCACAACATCATTCTGCTAGTTCTTCTCTAAGATTTAGTTTGCTCTACCAGAATTCCAGTCTACCTGGTGCTCTACTCAGCCATGCTACAAGAAAGAGGCAAGCCCCAATGAGGGCCAGACTACTATAGCCGATTTCACATACACAGCACCCCAGGACCTACCTCTCGAGCTCTCATGCTAGGTGGGGACCATCCGGGTTCTTTTGGTCATAATTGGTTTGAACATGCTCCACTAGATCCTCATCCTCCTAGTATAGAGGATCTCCATGGCATACACTACATCCCAGAACATGCCTCTCAATCTCTCATACTAGGCAGGGACCATCCGGGTTCCTCTGGTTAGAATTGGTTTGAACAGGATCAACCAGAGCCTCGTCCTCCTAGTCCATAGGGTATCCATGGTGGATGCCCGGTGGAAGAAGAAATTTCAGCATGCTAACAATTGGTATGCTATCAT
>JASDQU010014813.1:52530-77932 GCA_032191745.1 Picea mariana
GTTATACTTAATATAGGCACTGGAACATACGAATTATATAAGCATCGGGACGGACATAAAATACAAGCGCACTAGAGTCACATACAACAAAATGGGAATATGGGGCATAATAACCATAACTGCCCTGGTGCGTTTTCGTCACATGTATGCATTGGGGCAGTAATTGAATGGTGAACCAACACGTTTTCATATTATGTATGCAATTGGGCATTTAATGTAATGGTTCCCAATGTGGATTTGTTATATGTCGGCACCAGGAATTTATGTAATGGCGCACCGATGTGTTTTTGGTTTTAAGTATGTTCCAGGGAATTTTATGTAAGGTTATTCCAATTTGTTTTATGTTTAGGTACGCATCGAGGAATTTTATTTAACTAAGCACCGATATGTTTTGATAATAAAATCATCGAAAATTCAAAAAACATTCGCAGTTAATAGAGGAGGTTGTCGTGAAGGTTTTTTTTTTAATTTTGCCAAATTTTGTAACACTAAAAACCTTTGCTAGAAAGTGTTCTCCTTGTAGTGAAATCTGAATTTTTGGGATAAATATAAGCAATTTCCAGTCATTATAAGGTTATTATCTTCTTGGAATAATTTTCTAGGTTTTGACCCTAGGGGGATTTGAACCCCAAATCTGCATAACGATTTCCAACTTGCTGGAAATTACAAATTTGTTTAGATTTGAATCTTTGGGCATAAGAAATCATTAATACCTTGCTTCCCTATATTTTTATCCCACATATCTAGTGATCTAAGGTGCTTAGCACTTATGGGAGGCCTCCAAATGGCCATTTTTCTTGTTGTTTTATGCTATGTTTACACATTTTGCAAATATGAAACTCGGGACAAGAAAGAATAAGTTAAGAACAAACACATTACCAAGAGTAATAACAAGGATTTGATCTGAGAAATTGGTAAGGGATTTTCACCACTCTTTTGCACTATTTTATTGATTTATATCAAACCTTTAGAGTTGGTTTTGTCTATTGACGTGCGTTATTTAGGTCTACTATATATAGTTTAGATTAGTTATCTTAAATAATTAACTCTTACCTTCACCTCTATATCGCATAAGCACTCATCTATTAATTTTTGGGTGAAGTTATTGTGTTAAATAAGCCTCTCAAAGTCCTTTAGTGTAGGAGTTGGGCACTTGTCCTACATGGTACATCCTTGGTGCCTCGAGGGACCTTGATGAGGTCACTAGTTTGGTCGGTAACAGGTTCCATTTTTTCTGCAACAAAACAATTGAAAATTAGTATTTCATGTTGTTATCGTCAAAATTTTGTCCGCAACATTGCACGCAAATGGTTATAGAAATACAGCAATGTCAATAGCAATTAGTTCACTTGGAGCACCAAAATGCATTTCAAAAGGAAAAAACTATATAAATGGGAAAAAATTGACATGCGCAAACTCATTAAAGGAAGCACGCGCACAATGCGCGGGCCAACAAAGCTCGTAGAGCGCACAATGCGCCAAATGTGCGACTGTGTACAAGAAAAGCCACACACTTCTATGAACGACACATTTATTGTTCTTTTCGAACCCCCAACCACTTATGGACTAGCTCCCAACTTGATTTGACCTCCATATCTGAGCAAAATCCGAATGGGGGGTTGGTCAAGGACCAAAGGGTGCCCTAAGGGGCCCCTTGTTCACACTAAGAACTAGTTGAATTTTGCCTTGAAGAAATGTTATAAATGGAGGCCATGGGTTCACTAAGAAACCCAGATCTTCATAGTATTGTTATGTTTCCTCAATTCTCCCTTGAGAATCCTCTTTTCTCCTAGGAGTATTCAAGCATCACTGCAATAGGACATTCCACTCACCTGTTCAGGGAATAGGCATTGATTGTATTCATAATTTGTCATTTTTATTCCATTGTAAGAAGAGCTCTCCATTAGGGAGCTAAAGAGCCTTCCCGAGGAGGAAGAGGGGACCCATAACTCCTCATTTTTCTCTACGGTGTTTTGCCAACTAATATAGTTATCCATTGGTGGCATAATCTTGGTCATTGGTTGATTGTTTATAGTTCTAAGTTTCTTATGCATTATAGTTTTTATTTCTTTAGTTGTTTTAGTTTGTTTATTTTTTTTTTACATGTGTTTGGCTTGTTTAAACCACTCACAAACTCATGTCTTGTCTAGCAGGCCCAACTAGGCATGCAAGTGCCATTGTTTTGTTCACCCAAGTAACGAAACGGGCACAATAGATTGGTGACCATACTGGGGAAAAGGTATCAAATTCCACCCTATTTGTGCTTAGAGATCACTTATTTTTAATCCATTTGTCTTGCAGGTACCAAAACCGGCCCAGCCTTACTTGTCAAAAGAAAAATTTTGAGTTGGAGGAGGAGAATTTCACTCAAAAATTTCCCCCCCGATGTGTATCAAAAAGTGTGCAGGTATTCCAGCCCACAGATGCGCATTGTGCACCCAAAATGATTCTTTTCTTTGTGCATTGTGCACCCACTGCAGCTCTGTCAGAATTGTAACACGTGCACATTTCCATATTTTCAAAATTGTAAGGGTTTTTATGATGATTTGAGGGCCCCTAGCCTTTGAATTCTTACTTTCATGCAATTTGTAATGCCCATTCACTCCACTTAGACTCCTTTCCCATATGATAGTTTAGCTAAACATAGGCACTTAGGGGGTAAAAATAACCAAATATTCTCTTCTTTTGCTTTGGTTTCCACATGGATGGTTTTTTTGGTTTGTAAAATTTAAGTTGAGATTATTGCTATCACATATAAAAAAACACTTGCATTGGGACTAGAAATTAACTTTGATCATTGAGTATGCTCTTATCTCGCACCATAGAGCGATCTTGAGAATCATAAAGGTGGTTAAGGAGACATTTCATCTCCCTTAACAAAAAATCTTTAGGAGAGGACAAAGCCCCCCTAGGGATCCTCTTAGTTTCTTTTTGAAATCATCTTAAAGTTGTAAGGGCCCATACATGCCCACATGTTGCAAACTTAGGATAGTTTCTTCAAATTTCTTTCTAGTTTACATCACTAGGGGAGTTTAAAGATCAAAATAACGAGCCCATACATGCCCACATGCTTGCAATCTAGGATAGCTTTTCAAGCTTTCTTAGTATAAACAACATTAGGGATTTGTTGGCAGCCACACATGATTTTGATATTTAACACGATCGGATGAAATTGCATTTTTCTGCAGCTACCATCACCTCAATTTTGTAAACATTTTTTAGAGTTTCGAAATGATTGTTGGATTAAAATATTTCCTTATTAATTTCTTATGGTTTGCATTTTCGTTTGTTTTATTTTAATTCATGACTGCAAGCATGAATCAAACATAAAACTTAGCTTGGTGTTATAATTTTTTGTGCCTTAGAAACATCTTTTTAAAGTTCGCCCATACTCAATTAAAATGCAAATCTTATGAAATGGTTATTGGATCCATTTTTGTGTTAATACGATTATTATTGTTTCAATAGTTTGGTGGTTCACTATCGAATTGATTTGATTCGTGAAGAACTTTGGTTAATTATTTGATATCCTTTTTATGATTTCAATGTTTGTATGAACATTCATACCAATGAGTACAGACCTGTTGTACTCGAGTACTCACCTTACCTTGCTAGCTCAAAACAGTAATGAAGCGATTCATTATCGGCATAGGGTTTGGTACTCTGTAATTTTGGCACTCATCGCAAGACATGGTAAGGGATACAATGAACTGTCTAGTTTTCATTCCCACTATTCGAGTTATGTTAACCCTCAGGCTCTGCTATTTTCGTGTTTTTACTCTCCATTCAGACTTGTTTCTGTTGCTCGTGCGATTTGAACCTAAAACTATTCCGAGTAATCTCCATTGCAATCTAGTTACAGTGGTCATGGCGCCTATCGTTCGCATAGAGTCGAATGGATGTCAGACCTTATTATCCCATGACGATGATATCAATGACTTAAAGAGTCATGGCTGGGATGTATTCCTCGAAAAATTCCAGGGTTATAATCTTCAGGTGGAAAAAGCATTCGCGCAAACCTTTGATGGTTTCAGAACTAAGATAGGAGACATATAATGAGAATTAACCAAGGAATTTGTGAGCAAAGAAACAGGGCTCCCCTCAAAGGGAGAGAAATGGTTCAAAAATGCCTGAATAGAAGAAGTCCCATGGAGTTTGTTCATGACATCTCGTAAAACCACTTGTTGCATCAAAGGTATTCCTATCGCTCTGTTAAAACCTAGATGGAATAGTTTATTTTTAATTCTGAAACAATTTGTTACATACGAGGGTAGATACGGATTGGTTTTTCTCTACCATATTTGTTTTCTCATGAATTTCATAGGTTTCGATTTATATATGCCCTTTTACTTATTGATGAGTCTTTATAAGATGTCAAAATGATACAAGCGACAGAGTGTCGACTCGAGCCTTTTTCACCATGGATTGGTTAAAATATTGTTGATGTATCATCTGTCAACCATAGGTGACATTTGGGAGATATTTTTGATGAGGAATAGCTTCACCCAGGCTGATTCTACAGCAAACCCTCACTTAGACAAGCCAGTGGTTGAAGATCAATTTGGTTATTCAATTAATAGACCAGATCTTACGGATAAAACCCCTTTAGACAAAGGATTGTCGTGTAAGTTTCCACCTGCAACATTTACAGAGAAAGAGACTAATGAATTGAAGGCAAGTGACCCTCTTTTTCCTATGAATGATGCTAGCCTGCACGTTAATGTTCATACCAATGCCAAGAAACTTTGTAAAAGACCAAAACAATAGTTCACAGACTTGGGTTTCAAGAACAAGAAAGTGGGTCGCCTAATCTATAGGAAACTAAGGAACCGAAACGATACTCATCTGAGCTTGATCGATCCGATCGAGATCGATGAGGGTTCGGATCCTGAGATAGAGGATTTTCTAGTTCAGGAAAATCTAGAAATTCAGGGTTCCACGAGGGAGGTTATCATTCATACTGAACCATATGATTTCGTAAAAAATTTACCACCATGCCTTAGGGGTAAAGAAGGATTCTCAGGGATCAGGAAAGATCTGAAGCATATGACAGATAATTCCAAAGCCCCCTTGGTCGATTGTGTCCCTCGTCGATCTGTCATCTCCCCTATACACTGTAATGGATGTCTCGATTAGGTTGAGCATTACTATACTGACATTCCTCTCTTACAGGCCCAAATCAAATATGTAACTTCTCAGAACGATCCGTTGAAGCAAAAAAACCTTGATCTCAAGGCACATGCAAAGAGGGAGACTAAATGTATCAAGAGAGCTGGAAACGTAGTCATTAAGAATACAACCAGTGCCAATGCAATTATTAACTCTAAATTGTTTGATCCCTCTTTGGCATATTTTTAATGGTAAAACATTTTGTTGTTATTTCATTTGATTTTGTTATCTAATTCGAAATAAGTAGTTTTGAATTGTGATTTCATTTACTAAAATAAAGACTGGCTACAGAATATTCGATTCTTTAGCCAAGTATTTTTTTATAAAAATGAGTTATTAAAAATTGTTTTTCTAATTTATCAAATTGGTTTGCTATTCTCAGGAGATGGGAGATTCTATTGTTGATTACTTGGAGGAAATATTTTCAATTCTATGCCTAAATAATTAGTAGTTTCTCCTTCCTTATGTTTTATAAAAACTTTGGTTTAATTTTTCAATAAACAAACTCTGTTATGAGTGGTTTCCAATCAATTATTTTTGTAATATGACTTGATTCTAGAGATTCAACTCTATCCTATGAGATATGAGTATGTGGATCCCAGGTTACTTTAAATATTGTTTACTTTGTTAGTGAAAAGGATCCTTTTTGGAACACATTATGGACATGTAATTCCTCAAGAATTTATGGACAAGTTGTTCACATTTCGGCTTTAGACCAGCGTGACAATGTTCCATCTATGTTTTGCATCTTATATTATGGAATATATACATGTTACACAGCTTTAGCCTCACTAGCATGTAATGTTTCATTTTATTCAGCGCTCTAAACTTTGTCTATAATTTGTTGTTTCATATATTATATCTGTGATCGTTATTTCACTTTAATATCATCGATGTATGCTTGATGTTAAGTTGATGTATCATATGAATGTTTCACATTAAAATTTCTTTTACTGTAGACATTCATCATTACATGGTCGTTGGATTTATATGTTTATCACTCTGTTTTTTATATCCTTGCTCCCAAAAATACCTTGAGTTTATTCTAGGGATGTTACCACAAGCCTGTTACAAATTACTCTCACAGGCAAGATAATTGGAAGTTTGAACTGTACAAGGATATAGACACAGTATGAGACTAATCTCAGGTTAGTGTTATTCGCATTCAATTTTTGTTATTAGTTTATTAGTGAAATATGACAGTTTAAATTGGTTGTGACTATTATTATGTTCTTGTTTTAGATTATGTTTTATTACTATCTTTGAGTTTTTACAGAAAATATAAAAATATGTGCTTTCTTTATCTACTTCGTAGACAATTACAAAAACATTGATTTCGCAAGACATCCACCAAAACTTGCAATCTGTAAATACCATGTTCATAATCACATATTCATATTTATGTTTATGTTTTAACTCTTGTAAATAATTAAATTCATGTACATAGTATCGTAGTTATAGTTTAGAATAATTTATTTCTTTCTTTGTTTTAGGACCCTAGTTGGCTAACGGAGCCATTAAACTCGTCAGAATAGATCATACCAAACGGCTTGGGTTAATTAGACAATCCTGGTCCTGATCTATTCTTCCATTTGACGGTGTGTCACTTACGCTCATTAACAAATGGCACTAGAAGGAGGGCATGAATTCAATTGATGGCACGTGGAGGTTGCAAGACTCCTCCCACACACACTCGCTCCCATGTCGTAACACGTAGTCACTCAAACAACAACGTTACACTTGAAACAGCAACTACCTCAAATGATAACCCTGAGATCCCTGTTGAACCAGTGACACTAGTTCCTCAAGGGGTCGACATCCAAGAATTTGTTCGTCAGTCACTCATAAGAACACATAGTGCCTTAGCCCATATTAGACAACCTGGTAGGCCACTTTATCAACCCCTAGACTTCTCGGATATCCGAGAACAAATTCAAGGCACTGGTCTACTCCAAAACCCTTTAGGTGATAATGTTACCAACCTTATCGAAACACCTACCCTTGGAACCGGAGGATCTGGTATCCCACCTTCCCCACCTAGTTCATCTCCATCCTCCTCGGGGGAAGAATCTTCAGATGAAGGAAGTTCTTCATCAGAACCATCTCAGCCTTATACACCACCAACTCCCATGGCAAATCAAAACAATCATGCTAGACCTTGTCTCAATCAAGATTTCGTGGTTGTACCCAGACCCCAGCACCCATTACCGAAACATTCGAAGAAATGGCTACCCAAATTTGATCCAGACTCAAAACAGTCTATTGAGGATCATATCAAAAAATTTATGTTGGCCATTAGACTCCGGAGTGTTGAACACGAGGATGTAGTATGCAGATTATTCCCTTATACTTTTGAGGGAAATTCCTCCACATGGTATTTCTCTCAACAACCCCAAACCATTGTCTCTTGGGACAAGTTTGAAACATGTTTCTTGGAAAAATTTGGAGATGATAAATCTCCGGAAGTCTTGATTATGGAACTTTCTAGCTTAAAAATGCATCTTAAGGAAAAAGTGAAAGATTTTAACCAAAGATTTCTTACTTTAAAGAATAAAATCCCTACAGATTCAATGCCTGCTACGAGTTTAATCATTGCATATTATGCTAAGGCCTTGCACAATAATATAGCTATATGGGTCAAAAGGTCTAAAAAGAACACATTGCTTGACTCCTTTGGGGAGGCAAGCCAAATTGAAAAGGATATTTTGAGCCTCAAAGATAATCTTAGTAGCGAAACTGAAACAACTTCATCCTCTAAAAATAAAATAGAGATCCTTACTAGGCCTCCTCAAACGAAAAATCAACCGGAAACTTTAGATTTAGAAGGCTTGCGGAAAGATTTCCAAAAACTGTCCAATCAGGTCGTTGACTTGAAGAGATCAACCGAGGAGGCATCAACAACCAAAGGAAGTTTTAAACCTCCTTTTAGAAAACCTTTTCCTCCCAACCGGCTAAACCTGACCACTGAAGGTCTAAATTTCGAAAGTTTACAGTACGCTTTGCAAACCATCTTAGAAGCACATGATAATTCTGCCTCTGCCCCTCCTGAAAATTATGAAGACATAGTTGAGGAAGAAGAACCGGAAGAAGAGGAATCATATCCTACTATCTTCGGTCACTTCTTGGACAATACCTTCCAAGCAAATTTTGAAATTGTTCACCCCTATAACACAAGAAGCAAAACGCAAAACAAACCCTCTTCTGAAGTCGGTAAAAATGTGTTTCCAAAATAGTCAAAGCAAGCTGAAATTAAACAGAGATTAGCAGCTCTAGTTTTAGAATACGATTTGATTGAGGATCTAAAAAAAATGAGAGCTAATATTTATGTTTTTGAGCTGCTGAAATTTCCCCTTATTTTGCAAAAAATGCTTCAAAATATTGTTGAAAACAGTAAAAACATCGATCCTAGTAGAAAGAAATCAGCAGAAATCGATTCAAAGACTGCCAAAAAAATCCCAACTAAAACAACATTTGAACTTCCAGATAAAAGGGATTTAGTAGGAAAAACTGTAGCAAATGTAAATAAAATTGTCTTAGGGACAGCAACTAAAAATCAGTAGAACCATGTTGTTAATGCTCGAAAAAATGTCCCGCCTTTTTTGTTAACCTTTGCAATTTTTAATAGGAATGTACATAATTACATGGTCGATTCTGGTGCATCATCAAACATGATGCCTCTATCTATTTTTCAAAAAATTGATGCAGAAGCTAAACCTTCTAATCTCAAGATCATCCAGCTAGATCGAACAAATGTTAAGGTAATTGGTGAGGTTAAGAATGTTCTAGTTAGATTATATTCCAATCCTAAGGTTCCAAATAATTAACATCATCGTTGTTGATATCCCTGAAGTTTACGGTTTGCTTTTAAGCAGGGATTGGTCAGAACAACTGCATGGTTACTTTGCCACAGATTGGTCTCATTTGTGGCTATCTGAAAATGGGTAGCCCAACAAAATCAGGATAAACAGAGAACACTATCTTAAGCATACCGTAACGGATATAAATGATGCAAAGGAACCTTTCACTGCTTCTACTAATTCATTCGAAATTCAGGGAATGAATACCTTCTTTGGTAATTCCATGACCAAAATTTCTCCTATTGTTGATCCTGGGCAGCAATCGGAAGTTATGACTTATACTCAGATATCAACTTTTCCAAGTATTCCAAGTATTGATGACGAAGCCCAAATCTGGTCATTGTACTTTGATGGATCCAAATCCAAAGAAGGATTAGGTGTAGGTTGCGTACTCATCGATCCTGCAGGTAATAATACTTTTATTACTTGCCAGCTAGAGTTTGAGTGCACTGACAACACCGCTGAGTACAAAGCACTTCTACAATGGCTTAGGAAAGCTTTGGATATGAACGTGCGGAATTTAATGGTATTTGGTGATTCAGAAATCGTGGTTAGGCAGGTAAGAAACTCCATACATTTTTTATCACCACATCTGAACAGCTACCAAACCGAGGTATGGAGTTTAATGCAAAACTTTTCAGCATTCAACATAAATTCCATCCCTAGATTAAGTAATTTGGAAGCTGATTTATTGGCCAATGTTGCTTCTAAACTATTGCCCGTAGAAGGTCTTTCCCCTAATGTTTTTTCAATTGAATTATTGTTCAGGTTGTCTATCCCAGATAACATCACAAATTGGAGAGTATTTGATGATGATCAACAAATTATCAACTTCATGCATATGGAAGATACTTTTCAAGGTGCGGTCATTGATGAAGGCACTCACAATGAAAATATCTGAAACTTCACGGTAATATCAGATCCTAGATCTCCTTAATCGACATCCGATCTGGTAAACTCTATCCCTAGATATGTTGTAAGACTAGAGAATTTTTATGACTTGCATGATAAATTTAGAGGGACAGTTAATTGTAAAACGAACAGCTCTTCTTTGATTTATGAGATGGTTAATTTAGGAACAAAGGAAAATCCTCAAAATATCGATCTAGGAATAGGATGCTCCGAGCAAGAACGATATGCTTTCATAAAATTGGTTAAATAATTTAAAGACATTTTTGCCTGGACGTATGATGACTTGAAAACATTTGATGACTTGAAAACATTTGACCCTAATATCATACAACATGTCATCCCCATGAAATCCCAGACTCAGCCTTTTCAACAGAAATTGAGGAAGATGCACCCTAAATTGGAACCCATTGTTAAAATAGAACTAAATAAATTACTAACTACAAAGATAATTTTCTCGGTAAGGCACACACAATGGGTGTCTAATCTAGTCCCTATAAGGAAGAAAAGTGGTGAAATTCGACTCTGTGTCAATTTTCGGAACCTAAACCAAGCATCTGATAAAGACAACTACCTTGTTCCCCCAATGGAACAAATTTTGCAGCAGGTGTCTGGTTCTGAAAGACTATGTTTGTTAGATGGCTTTTCGAGATACAACCAGGTCCTCATGTCTCCCTCAAAACAGCTTAAAACCACCTTTTGCACCCCATGGGGCACTTATGCCTACAGGAAAATGCCTTTTGGACTGATAAACGTCGGCACCACTTTCCAGAGAGCAATGGATATTTCTTTTCGTGGCCTCATTAACCAATCAGTCGTGATCTATCTTGATTATGTCACCGTGTTCTCTAAAAACAAGAAAGATCACTTGTCTCACCTCAGGGTTGTCCTGGAATGATGTCGCAAGTTTGGCATATCCCTCAACCCTAAGAAATCAGTCTTTGCAGTAGAGAAAGGTAAACTGCTTGCGTTTATAGTATCTAAAGACAAAATGATTATTGACCCTGAAATAACCCAAACTATTGCTAAACTCCCCCCTCCTTCCTCCAAAAAATCCATGCAGTCCTTTTTGAGCAAGATTAATTTTGTCAGAAGATTTGTCCCAAGTTTCTCAGAAATGGTAAGACCATTACAGAATTTAATTAAAAAGGATGTTTTGTACCATTGGGGACCACAATAAATTTAGGTCTTTGATTCAATTAGAAAATCTATAATAGAAGCCCTTTCCTTGATGAGTCCCAATTTTTCTCAGAATTTCATTCTTTATACCTTCGCCTCTGACCAATCTTATGGTGAAGTGTTAACACAGAAGAATGATGAAAACAATGAGATACCCATTGCCTTCATGAGATGAGATTTTAAAGGAGCATAACTTAACTACCCTACAGTAGATCAACAGGCATGTGTTGTTTTTAAAGCAATGAAACACTTCCGGTCATACTTGCTAAAATCTAGAACCAAGGTTAGTGTTCCTTACCCAACTGTAAGAAACTTGTTAGTACAAAAGGAACTGGGTGAGAAAAGGGAAAATTGGATGACACCATTACAAGAATATGACCTCGAAATGACCCCTGCACAGATTGTTAGAGGTCAAGGCCTATGTAAACTAGTGGTTGATTCAGTTGAAGAACATGAAAGTCAAGTCAACACCTTAACTGTAAATCAACATAACAAAAAAAAAAAACAGTTGTGCACAAGTTACTGACAATTATCGGTATGAGGACATTAAATTTTATTTGACACAAGGATCTGCTCCCCGTAATCTTGATCCTAAAAATAGAAGAGCACTTAGACTAAAATATGCATCTTTCCAGTTAATCAATGATGTATTATTTCGAAAGAACTTTGATGGTGTTCTTATATGTTGTTAGGAAAAGGAAGAGTCAGAGAGAGTGCTATCTAAACTTCATGCAGGTGAAGCCGGTGGTCACTTCGGTGGAGATACCATTGCTCACAAAGTGTTAATAAATGGGTACTATTGGCCCACTTTGTTTAAATATGCCCATGCATTGTGTCGTAAATGCATAATCTACCAAAAGGTTGCAGGACGGGTGAAAAAGGAAGCATTCCCTTTGCAGCATGTTACTGTAGATTCTCCTTTTTAGCAATGGGGCCTTGACATCATAGGACCAATCAATCTTTCTTCGCAGCAGCAGCACAAGTATATTCTTAGAGCAACGGATTATTTTACTAGATGGTCTGAGGTTATACCTTTGAAAGTGGTGAACACGAATCAGGTAGTATCTTTCCTAAACTCTCATATCATCGCTCGATTCGGCGTTCCCGAATGTCTAGTCTTTGATAATGCCTCTTACTTTTCATCCCTTGATATGAACACTTTTTCTTTGGAAAAATGGCTTAAACTGAAGTATTCTACAAGCTACTACCCTCAAGGAAATGGCCTAGCAGAATCAACGAACAAAAATTTAATCAAGATTATTAAAAGGACAATTTCATAAAATCACAAAAATTGTCACAATGCACTGTATAATGCACTTTGGGCTGATAGGGTAACCCCGAAAGCCTCTGTTGGTAATTCCCCTTTCTTTCTCATCTACGAAAGAGAAGCAATTCTCCCTCCGCATGTTTTACTTCCCTCACTACAACTATCACAGAAATTTCAAGAAGAGGAGTGC
The DNA here is from genome assembly GCA_032191745.1 of Picea mariana. Taxonomy (NCBI): domain Eukaryota; kingdom Viridiplantae; phylum Streptophyta; class Pinopsida; order Pinales; family Pinaceae; genus Picea; species Picea mariana. The sequence goes on from JASDQU010014813.1 coordinate 65,102, forward strand.
CCTCCTCTAGAAAATCGAATAAACGCCTTATTGAAACTTGAGGAAGTAAGAAAACAAGAAAAGAAGAAACTGGATTAGCATCAACAAATTGTAAAAAGATGGTTTGATTCAAATTCTTCTTCAGATAGGAATTTCGATGTCGGAAACTTGGTTCTCAAGTGGGACAAAGCTCACAAGGAAAAGGCAAACACACCAAGTTCCAGAATCTGTGGTTGGGACCATTTGTAATTTCTGAAAAATTGGGTCCCATCTCTTTCCGTCTGCATAATTTGGAGGGACATCCAAACACTTTCCCAGTGAATGGCCAGGCTCTCAAAAGGTATTTCACCTGATGATTCCAGATCCACCCCTTTGTACATATTTTGTTTGTTTAATTTTCTTTTCTGTTTTTTTTTTAATTTTGGTTCTTTTCATTTTGCTTGTTTTTTTATTTGTTTCTGAATAATCAGGTCTGAGTCACATTTTCGTTTGTGGAAGGGAAATCATAATTTTTATCCAAGAGAAAAAGTTTATGACTTTTCAAAGCACGAGTGTTGTAAACGCTTAAACTCAGATCAGCAGAAGAAATTTTTTGTTCAAAACAGTGTTCCTGGTTTCTCTCTAAAATTACGAGAAGACACGATTATCATTAACAAAACTCTTAACGTTGTCCCTGTTTTAAGGAAAACAACTCAATTATACCTTCCTGCCCTCGAGATGGTTTCTTAACAGAAATCTAAGTTTTCATATCATGATAAAGGTTATCAAACAAGAAAATAAGTTGTAAAAGATCAAGTTTTGTTTTCAAAATCTGAGAATTTTTAGCATCACCTCGCTCTCTTGAATCTCATAAAGTTTTTCAAATTTGTAAAAAAATTCTAGAGATTTGAAAGCACTGCAAGGTGTGGTAAGTGTCTGTAAACCCACCAAGACACTGAACAGGTCTGTTGGCAGCGGGCAAATGCATGCATGATGCCAAGGCAACTTCGTCGGGGTACTAAACAGGCCTTCTGGCAGTGAATCAATGTCGAGTTTAAGAAAATTTTCAGGTGTGTCCTTTTGAATTGATCAAAAGTAAGACATTCTTTATCATGAATGGACGACTCTTGGATAGGACATAGGTGTTTGAGTGGGTTAAATGACATCCCTACCGAATCTATGGACAACTGCTAACAGCAGTGGCCCTATCAACAGTATCGGAGTCAGTTCCCTAAACATCGTTTCGCTCGTAATCTAGATTTGATACCATATTGCATTTTCAACAGAAACACATATGATGCTAGACTACGTTATTTTCTGAGTTTTGATCAACATGCTTGACCTGCTTTCTACTGTTTCTTAAAAATTCATTCTTTCTTATTCACCCTAACACGGATTTTTTGGTGATGCAGAGATAACTACTTCGTCTAGTACGTCGCCATTATTGGCAGCCACACATGATTTTGATATTTAACACGATCGGATGAAATTTCATTTTTCTGTAGCTGCCATCACCTCAATTTTGTAAACATTTTTTAGAGTTTCGAAATGATTGTTGGATTAAAAGATTTCCTTATTAATTTCTTATGGTTTGCATTTTCATTCAATTTATTTTAATTCATGACTGCAAGCATTAATTAAATGTAAAACTTAGCTTGGTGTTATAATTTTTTGTTCCTTAGAAACATCTTTTTAAACTTCACCCATACTCAATTAAAATGCAAATCTTATGAAATGGTTGTTGGATCCATTTTTGTGTTAATACGATTATTATTGTTTCAATAGTTTGGTGGTTCACTATCAAATTGATTTGATTCATGAAGAACTTTGGTTAATTATTTGATATCCTTTTTATGATTTTAATGGTTGTATGAACATTCATACCAATAAGTACAGGCCTGATGTACTCGAGTACTCACCTTACCTTGTTGGCTCAAAACATTAATGAAGCGATTCATTATCGGCATAGGGTTTGGTACTCTGTAAGTTTTGCACTCATCGCAAGACATGGTAAGGGATACAATGAACCATCTGGTTTTCACTCCCACTATCTGAGTTATGTTAACCCTCGGGCTCTGCTATTTTCATGTTTTTACTCTCCATTCGGACTTGTTTCTGTTTCTCCCGCAATTCGAACTTAAAACTATTCTGAGTAATCTCTGTTGCATTCTAGTTACAGTGGCCATGGCGCCCATCGTTCGCATAGAGCCGAACGGATTTCAAGACTTATTATCCCATGACTATGTTATCGATAACTTAAAGAGTCATGGCTGGAATGTATTCCTCGAAAAAATTTAGTGTTATAATCTTCAGGTGGCAAAAGCATCCGCGCAAACCTTTGATGGTTTCAGAGCTAATATAGGAGACATACAATTAGAATTGACCGAGGAATTCGTGAGCAAAGCAACAGGGATCCCCTCAAAGGGAGAGAAATAATTCAAAAACAACCGAATAGAAGAAGTTTTGTGGAGTATGTTCATGGCATCTCGTAAAACCACTTGCTGCATCAAGGGTATTCCTATCGCTCTGTTAAAACCTAGATGGCATAGTTTGAGTTAATTCTGAAACAATTCTTTACATGTGAGGGTAGATACAGATTGGTTTTTCTCTACCATATCTGTTTGCTCATGAATTTCATAGGTTTTGATTTAGATATTCCCTTTTACTTATTGATGAGTCTTTATAAGATGTCAAAATGAGACAAGCGATAGAGTGCCAACTCGAGCCTTTTTCACCATGGATTGGTTAAAATCTTGTTGATGTATCATATGTCGACCATAGGTGACAATTGGGAGATATTTTTTATGAGGAATCGCTTCACCCAAGATCATCCTACAACAAACCCGCTTTTAACAACCAACGCTAACTTAGACAAGCCAGTGGTTGAAGACCAGTTCGGTTATTCAATTAATAGACTAGAGTTTATGGATAAAACCCCTTTAGACAAAGGATTGTCGTGTAAGTTTCCACCTACAGCATTTCCAGAGAAAGATACTGATGAATTGAAGGCAAGTGACCCTCTTTTTCCCATGAATGATGCTAGCTTGAATGTTAATGTTCATACCAATGCCAAGAAACTTTGTAAAAGAGCAAAACAACAGTGCACAGACTTGGGTTTCAAGAACAAGAAAGTGGGTCGCCTAATCTCTAGGAAACTAAGGAACCGAAATGATACTCATCTGATCTCGATCGATTTGATTGAGATCGATGAGGGTTCGGATCCTGAGATAGAGGATTTTCCAGTTCAAGAAGATCCATAAATTCAGGGTTCCACGAGGGAGGTTATCATTCATACTGAATCATATGATTTTGTAACAAATCTACCACCATGCCTTAGGGGTAAAGAAGGATTCTCGGGGATCGGGAAAGATATGAAGCATATAGCAGATAAGTCCAAAGCCACCTTAGCCAATTGTGTCCCTTGTCGATCTGTCGTCTCCCCTGTACACTATAATGGATGTCTCAATTAGGTTGAGCATTACTATACTGAGGTTCCTCTCTTACAGGCCCGAATCAAATCTTTAACTGCTCAGAACGATCTGTTGAAGCAAGAAAACCTTGATCTCAAGGCACATGCAAAGAGGGAGAATAAACATATCAAGAGAGTTGTAAACATGGTCATTAAGAATTCGACCAATGTCAAGGCAATTATTAACTCTGAACTGTCTGATCCCTCTTTGGCAGATTTTTAATGGTAAAACATTTTGTTGTGATTTCATTTGATTTTGTTATCTAATTCGAAATAAGTAGTTTTGAATTGTAATTTCTTTTACTAAAATAAAGATTGGCTACAAAATGTTCGATTATGTGGCCAAGTCTCTTTTGATAAAAATGAGTTATTAAAAAAAAATTCTAATTTATCAAATTGGTTTGCTATTCTCGGGAGATGGGAGATTCTGCTACTGATTACTTGGAGGAAATATTTTCAATTATACGCCTAAAAACTTTGGTTTAATTTTTCAATAAACCAACTCTGTTATGAGTGGTTTCCAATCCACTATTTTTGTAATACTACTTTATTATAGATATTCAACTCTATTCTGTGAGATATGAGTATGTGAATCCCAGGTTACTTTAAATATTGTTTACTTTGTTAGTGAAAAGGATCCTTTTTGGAATGCATTATGGACATGTAATTCCTCAAGACTTTATGGACAAGTTGTTCACATTTTGGCTTTAGACCAGTATGACACTATTCCATCTATGTTTTTCATCTTATATTATGGAATATATACATGTTACACAGCTTTAACCTCACTAGCATGTAATGTTTCATTTTATTCAACGCTCTAAATTTTGTCTATAATTTGTTGTTTCATATATTATATCTATGATCGTTATTTCACTTTAATATCATCGATGTATGTTTGATGTTAAGTTGATGTATCATATGAATGTTTCACATTAAAATTTATTTTACTGTAGACATTCATCATTACAAGGTCACTGGATTTATATGTTTATCACCCTGTTTTTTATATCCTTTCTCCCAAAAATACCTTGAGTTTATTCTGGAGATGTTACCACAAGCCTGTTACAAATTTCTCTCACAGGCAGGATAGCTAGAAGTTTGAACTGTACAAGGATATAGACACATTATGAGACTAATCTCAGGTTAGTGTTATTCGCATTCAATTTCCGTTATTAGTTTATTAGTGAAATAAGACAGTTTAAATTGGTTGTGACTATTAGTCTATTCTTGTTTTAGATTATGTTTTATTAATATCTTTGAGTTTTTAGATTTTAAATTATTAAACAAAAAATACAAAAATATTTGCTTTCTTTATCTACTTCGTAGACAATTACAAAAACGTTGATTTCGCAAGACATCCACCAAAACTTGCAATCTATAAATACCCTGTTCATAATCACATATTCATATTTATGTTTTTGTTTTAACTCTTGTAAATAATAAAATTCATGTACATAGTATCGTAGTTATAGTTTAGAATAGTTTTTTTCTTTCTTTGTTTTAGGACCCTATTTGGCTAAGGGAGCCATTAAACCTATCAGAATAGATCATACCAAATGGCTTGGGTTAATTAGACAACCCTGGTCCGGATCTATTCTTCCAGTTGACGGTGTGTCACTTACGCCTATCAACAGGAGTTTAAAGGATTGGTAAGGACCCATATGTCCACATGCTAGTTCTTTAGGGATTTTAAAATTCTGCAAGGTTGAACCAATGACACTTAGTAAGATAGGTAAAAATACTTGTAAGGACCACAGGAAGTCCACATGTTGCAAATTCACACCTAACTTATTAAAATTTGGCACATTTTTTCACTTGCTCACACACAAAGTCACTCCTCACTAACATAATTTCCATCTTGAATTGTGGAGGTTGAAGTAGGTTTTCTCCAAAGGAATTCTGAAACGTCCCACTATTTCTTGAGGAATTATCCACACCCACTTATTTCAAACGAGATTGGTTCACACCCCCAATCTCTCAGCCCACCATTCCTAAATTTTTTATAAAAACTCACTAAGTTTTCCTCCACAAGAGGTGCCAAAAGAACTTTTTTATCCTAGGTAGGATCTCGGGGGTAGGCATCCAAATAACCCCTCATTATCTGGTTCTCACATTTTTCAAACATTAGAAGTTGACAAATAGGGAACTTTCAAATCCTTAAAGTCAAGTGTTCCTACACCATAAGGCAGGGAGATACCCGTGAAGGGTTGAAGGCCGAGGTCTGGTTGTTTTGTGTGTCCCCCCTTGAGTTACCCAACTCTTGGAAGGGATCCAGCCCTTGACCCATTTCTGAGGCCGAAAATATAAATGTCGCACTTTGACCAAGGTACCTAGTGACCAAATTTAGGACATCTACCTAGGTGGAAATTGTGGGCTGCAATTGCACCTTGATCAGATTTTGTGTGGCTATTGGGAAATATCACCATCTCTTTTGGGATATGCACCCTCTACCCCTCATTATAATTGATTATTTCATCCTTCACTAGTTCCCCTTCCAGTGGCTTCAGACCCTACTGTTGAGTGTTATTGGAAGGTCCAGTTCTATTTAAGAGGAAGGTCGATATGTATTTTAGGACACGAGATTTTGTTTTATTTGTTTCCCAACAAGGACAAAATCCACCTACCCACATGTATGCTTATTTACAGTTTATTTATGTATGATGCTCATTTGATTACATGCAATTGTGAGTTATATTATCTTGTGAATGTCCAAATTATACAAGTCTTTGGTTCATTTATTGCTCACATCACCATTTTCACACATCCACTTTTCTATTCGGACATTATAGGGGACCCACAGAATCCCCATCGTTCCAGACGCTTGCAGAATCTCGTTCCTATTCTGGGAGGAGTTCCTAGTCTTGTCGACTCATCGACTCAACCATCTCACACCCCCATGAGTGCCACTAGTTTCGGATCATATTTTCTTGGTTCCACTTTGCTTGGGTCCAATTCCCAAGGCCATCCATACACTAGCTCTCCTTCACAAGGAGGTGGGGGGGAAACTTCTTCTCAAGGGAGAAGTACAACCCCACAAAATCCCTCTCAAGGGTCAGGTCCACTAGTTGTTCACACCATGGCTGGAACTAATCCTCCACCAACTCCCCCCATGCCATATGTGGCATCTCTCAACATTCTTGATTTGACTAAACTCATGAATGATCATATTTTACATGACCCCACATGGCCCAATATGCCTACCAATCTACCTTCAAATATTCCAAAATTTGAAGGAAAACCGGGGAAAGATCCTGCCAACCATGTTATGACCTTCCACTTATAGTGCTCTTCAAACAACAGCATGGATGACTCCATCCTCTTAATTTTATTTCAAATAACACTCATTGTTCCATCAGCCAAATGGTACATGGATGAAAAATCAGGGTCCCATGTGACTTTTGAATCCTTGGCCAAAGCCTTTTTGGCCTTTTTTCAACTACCAATTCGTCATGACACTGGTTTAGAACTTCTCTCTGAGTGAAAACAAACCTCAGTTATGCAAATTTCTGACCAAATCCACGAATAGCGTCGACGACGTAGTTTATGTAAAGAAGAAACCACCAAAGAACAACATCTCGATTGGTTTCTAAAATCACTCGTCTCTATACTTTCCAAAGATGTAGCATCCACCTTTCCCCAATCCAAAGAAGAATCCATCAGCAAGGCCCAACCGTTCGACCTCATTTATGCTCAGTTGGGTTACTTATACATAGTATTACCTGATGCACCCAGACCTGTACCATTTGGCCAGGACAAACTTGGAATGTCTCACGTTTTGGATGGGTTGATTAGTACCACGACACACCACAACCCTTACAGCCAACCACCACCTATGTATAGTGCACCTCAATATCCACAACTATATGGAGGGCCATCTTATTACCCTCCTCCCCTTTACCAACATCCATATCCTATTGCTCCCCCTCCACCCATGAGTAGACCCTCATCGACACTCATGATGTGCCTAGCCTCCCAACCAATTTCAGGTTCCCCTTCTACTTCAGCATATAACTTGGGTACTAGTGAATGCACTTCACCTTCCTATGCGCCCTATGGATCATTGCCACAAAACAATCTGTAATTTTCATTTTCTGGTCCTTCACAACCAGTTTCTCCTCCACATGGACAAGCACATGTCAGTGTTAACTTTGTTCAGCCCTCTCCCATTCAATAGCTTCATACTTTTGAGCAGTTAAATACAGAAAATCTTCCCCATCACTCGAATAATGCCAAGAAGAAAGGAAAAAAATGAAACAATAATAACCCAGGACCAGGTGGAAATAACCCCCAACAAAACCAACCTGTTGGGGGCAACCAGAATCAAGGTTAACAGAACCCCCAAGGGGACAATAAAAACAAATGCCAGGGAAACAACAACAACAAAAACCTCCAGACAAACTTCCCTTGCGCTCTTTGTGGTGAATATGGACATTATACTCACCATTTCCCCCAAATTTCAGACTTCAAATGGATGAAATAATCGATGAATGTGCCACGTCCTCCAGTAGCGCATGCCCCTTAGCAGGCCCCACAACAGTACTTGCAACAGCCACCCCCGACCGTATTGCAAAACCATATTCCACACCAAGGTGTGATGAATACCCAATAGGAGGTACATCCTGTCCCACCACAAATGGGGTAGTATCAAAACCTAGGGCCCATCCACCCTGAAAATCTGGTGGATTGCAATATACTCCTCAATAGCGAAGAAGAAATTCTTATGTAAACACACAGTCGTCAATATAGCACACCCCTTGAATCTAATCCAACCACCTTAGAAGTGGATCCAGCTACAGTCGGACAACCCTTAATTATTACACGCCCTAATACTGAACCTACCATTCGTATACCTCACATTCTATTACGACGGAATGTCAATAACCCTCAAGCTAGGGCAGCACACAATTACAATCTGGTCGATGACTTGGCATAGTCTCCTGTAGCCATGTCTGTATTGGAGGTCTTCCAAACCTATCTAACTCAACGGAAATCCTTACTTTCTACCTTGGGGGAAGTCGACCCAGCTGATACTAGACTCATCACATTTGATCTAGATAGCGGAGAACCACATCTCCCCGCTCTTGTAGCTTTCCAAATACCAATCAAGATTCGAAGCATCACGGTTCATCGGTGTATCATTGATGAAGGTGCATCCACATGCATCATTTCCAAAACTATATGGCAAAAACTTGGCTCCCCTGAGCTAGTACCACATGCCATCACCTTAAGATCCTATGATGGTCGACCATCCTCCCTTAAAGGGATCTTCCAAAATGTCCCCATCAAGCTCAAGGGGAAAACCATCCTCATCGACATTGAGGTTATTGACGCCCCTCTCAATTACAATATATTGTTTGGACATAGCTACATGTATGCTATGAAGGCAGTAGCCTCTTTTTTGTTTTGAACGATAATGTTCCCCCACAATGGGAAAATCATCACCATCGACCAAATTGCACATTATGAGCCTAACCATTCCTCCAACATCGATAACATCTTACCTCTTGTCCACACTAGCTCAAATGCTTATTCACTCATTGACATGGGCCCTGGAATTTTCAAGGACCCATCCTTGATGGGGGCATACCATGGAGCACCACCTCTAATACACCCTTCAGCACAAGTGTGTGTTGTATCTTTTAATGGAACTAACACCGGAGACACCACCCCTCCCACTAAGGCCTCTCCACACCTTGATGTTCCACCAATTGAAGAAATATTACCTCAAGAATTAGTTGAGAACCCTATTGCACCACTTATCCCTGATTTCCACCTCCCCCATGGGAAAATACCAGTTTGGAAGACACTCCCTCAAGCCATTACTCAAATTCCCTTCTTTTACCCCCCGCCAGGATTGCAAGCATTTCAGGTAGCCACAACGCTTACCCTTCCCAACATGGTGCTTTCAATCCATGTATGGTATCTACACCCTCCCGCAATGGTTCCTCAACCATCTCTCCCTCCTCATTCAAAGGGAATCCCGATGCATATTCTAGTACAGGCTCTGGCCGCACAACCCTCACCCCCAATTTCCAGCACCACTTCCATTGTTGGGGGAAAACTGAAGAAGAAAGAGCCCACAGCTATACTTCTGCCATGAGTTCAACCTCCTCGCTCACTATGCGAAAGAGAGGGACACCCCACTAATAAATGTCCCTCTCTTCCTGAATTACACAACCTGATACAACTCCCTCGAGCAATCACATTTCTCACCACTTCACCAAGCACATCTAGTACTACTACATTATCCTCCACTATAGGCAGTAAAGGGCTGAGAACTAAATTCTCTTGTTCCATTTGTTCAAAATATGGCCACTACACTCATCATTGCCTAGCTCTACCTTAGTTTCGACAGACGCTAACAGCAGTATGCCAAACCTTTCAGTAAGATCCCTCTCCACCACCACCTTCTAGTACTCGCATCACTGACATTCATTATGTCTCTTCCTCGATCCCTGAATGGATGAGATGCCCTTGCGCTCTCTGTGACTCACTAACTCACTTCACATACCAGTGTCCTTTGATTGTGGCATAGGTCATCATTCAACCCCTATTCAACCACATCCGACCACCTCACCATTTTTCCTACCCTCTCTAGATACTGGCAACATCACCTCCCCTGAACCTAAGTCACTTCCCACCCCTCCATGGTTCATAGATAAATTGTCTGAAGATATCCCCCCAATTCTCTGATTCATTTCCCACAAGAAATTATGCCCCCTACTACGGCCTATCACCCACAATATCTAGACATTTGGTTTATGTCAAGCGAGCCATCACACCATGTTTGTGATATCCCCTCTACATCTTCACCACTTGAGGATAATCACACTTTGACAATTTCCCATGTCACGTCCCCGAATCCCCTATATTCTCACATTTTCCACTGTGATGAAGATATCTTGGAGGAGCTCACTATCCTCGATTTCCCATGGAATTCACTCCAACACCGAGCACTTTTTCTCTCACAATACTCCTTTGACCCTCCTAGCCAAGCCTCTCACAATATTCCTTCAGGGCATATAGACTAGTTCAACAACCCTATCCCTACCCTCGATGCTTTTGAAGAAGGCAACATGTTCAACTTCTCCCCCACCGTCAAAATCGGCATTTCCCTCAAACCGGGAATTCTAGAAGAAATCAACATTGGCGTTGCATGTTCCCCGGAGGAACTCGCAGCTTACAAAGCTATCTTTCAAGAACACCGAGATATTTTTGCCTAGTCATATACGGAAATTCCCAGCCTCAATCCTTCTATAGTCGAACATCGCATCGACACATGGCCAGATGTCACCATAGTCCATCAAAAGCAGCGCCCACTTCACCCATACAAATTTGCGGCTATCAAAGCCGAAATCAACAAGTTATGTGTTGTTGGTTTCATTTACCCCATTGCATAAACCTCATGGGTTTCTGACCCCGTCCCTGTTAACAAAAAACAGAGCACTATTTGCGTCTGCACCGACTTTCACGATCTCAACCATGCTTGTCCCAAAGACAACTTTCCAACCCCTTTCATCGACCAAATTATCGATGACTGTGTCGACTGTGTCGGCCACAAGGAATTGTCCTTCATGGATGGGTTATTCGGCTACAATCAAATCTAAATCCATCCCACAGATAAGTATAAAAGCGCTTTTACTACCCCATTGGGTACTTTTTCTTATTGTGTCATGCCTTTTGGACTCAAAAACGTAGGTGCTACATTCCAATGGGCCATGACATACGTTTTCCATGATCTTTCTTGCACCATCCTCACTTATTTGGATGACCTCTATGCTTGATCCAAGAAACAAACTCATCATTTAGACGACTTACACATTGTTTTTCAACAATGTTACCAGTACAATATCTGCTTGAACCCCCTCAAGTGTGTATTTTGCGTCATCGTCGGATGCCTTCTTGGGTTCATTGTCTCCCAACATGGAATCACAGTGGACCCCCTCAAGTTCCAAGTTATCACAGAAATTCCACCACCTAGGAATTTATGCCAACTACAGAGCCTACAAGGCAAAGATAAATTTTTACATCGCTTTGTCCCATATTACGCCACCTGCGTGAATTGTTTCCTCTATATACTACGTCATGATATCCCATTTCAATGGGATGAACATGCTCAAACCACTTTTGATGATTTAAAAGCAACCCTATCCAATGTCCCTTTGATTAGTCCTCCAGACTATGATCGCGACTACATCCTCTACTTGTCAGCCTCAGTCATCTCAGTAGCAGGTGTCCTCATCCAAATAGGGGATGATGGGAAGGAATAATTCATTTACTACATCAGTAAAAATCTTTCAGGACCACCCCTGAAATACAATCATGATGAGAAACTCGCCCTCACAGTTGTCCTCACAATTCAAAAACTGTGTCACTATATTCTATTGCAAACTACGAAAGTCGTAGCGGATTCCAACCCCATGCAATACTTGCTTAGTCGATGGTAGATTAATGGAAAATTTTCTCGATGGATCATCATCCTTCAGGAATACGACCTAGAGTTATCAACTCCCAAAATCAAGAAAGCACTCATTCTCACTGAACTCATTACAGTGTTTCCCTCATACGCTAAAGCTTCACCCGTCAATATGTATTTTCCCGACGAACACCTCTTCTTCATCCCCTCTGATGATCCTTGGTATGGAGACCTTCTCGTCTACCTTCAGACACCGAATTTTGGGTCTCATCTCTCTCAATACAATCATCGGCACATTCTCCATCAAGCCTCTCGATACCTCCTCATCGGTGATGTCTTGTACCAACATGGGATCGAAACCATCCTCCGTCGATGTCTGATCATCGATGAGGCCGACATAGTCTTGAACGATTACCATAGCGGTGCTTGTGATGGCCACCTCTCAGGTATGTCCACCACCCAAAAAATCATTTGAGCGGGATACATCTGGCCCACATTGTTTCATGACTATATCCACGATGTCAAGCGATGTGACAAATTCCATCTCTATGCCAACAAAGCATGAGCGCCACTCGCTCTTCTACATCCAGTCATCACCGCCAGCCCCTTCTGCAAATGGGGTATAGACTTCATGACTTGCAATCATCCATCCAGTAATGGAAACAAGTACATCGTTGTGGCAGTAGATTACTTTACCAAATGGGTTGAAGCCATGCCTACCTTCAACAATACCACTGACACAGCAATGTGGTTTTTCTTCAACCATGTTATTACTCATTTCAAAGTCCCACTACAGTTAGTATCTGATCACGGTAAAAACTTTGAGAACGATATATTCGCAGAACTCTCCTCAAATTTAGGCTTCTCCCATGAGTTTTCCTCCCCATACTACCCTCTTTCCAATGGACAAGTCTATGTTGTCAACAAAGTCCTCAAAACCATGCTACAATGTACCGTCAACAAACATAAGACCAACTGGAATCAT
>JASDQU010014813.1:77977-88721 GCA_032191745.1 Picea mariana
TCCACCTCATCCATGGGATCGAAGCCACCCTCCCCATCAAGTGAAAAATTCCCATGTTACACATTGCCATTGAGCTATTACCTGACACTGCTCCAATGGAACAGCGCTTGCTAACCTTAGATTCACTAGATGAGGACAGTCGATCCTCATTACAGAACAATGAGGCAGTTAAAAAACGGTCCAAAGCCACCTTTGATCGCCATGTCAACCTTTGTTCATTTAATGAATGAGATATTGTCCTAGCTTATGATATCAACCATGATTCTCTCGATCATGAGAAATTCAAATCATTATGGCATGGACCCTACATTGTCGAGCATTATCTCACTAAAGGCACATACATCATGGCCTCTCTAGAAATCTATCCTCTCAAAGAACCCATCAACAGGTTGTACTTAAAGAAGTTTCACGCCTGAGCATAGCCATTCTACACTAGGATTTCTCTTTGTACACATTTGTAGAGTTTTTAGTCTTCTTTTTCACCTCCACTCCTCATGTCTGATCTACCATCCATGTTATTTACATATGCATATTCCATCGGCCTACCACATCAATTATGTTGACGATGCTAGCCACTGAACACAGAATCTCACTTCGTCCACTTGGGCCCTCTATACCCCCTCACATGAACTGCTCCACTCCAGCGGCATATGTTTGGGCTCAACCACCAACAACCAAGCAGAATATGTCACCGTCATTGGTCTCCTCGTAGAGGCCAGTCACCACCACATTTGTCACCTTAGCATTTTATTATATTCCCAGCTTGACGTCCTACTGCTCAACAATGTATATCGTGTTTGCGATCCTTTCCTCTTTCGCAAATACCTGCAAGTTAGACTCTTATCTAGAAATTTTGATTCATATATACATAAGCATCATACATCGATCATAACATATAGATTAGACATCATAAACCATCAAAAACATAAACACATATAGACATAACAAGAGCCAAATGATATGTATCCATATATATATATATATATATCTTCCAAATTGTCATAAATGTTTACAAAATACAGAATATACATCGCCCGTAGGCCAGTGAGTCCCCTCACCCCTATAGGTACAAAACGGGTACTCTCTACCCTATACAAAATAGGTATCAACTACCCTATAAAATATGGGCTCGCAATCCTATATAAATACAAAAACTGGCACTCATGGTGACCCCAAAGCTCCCCCCCAGGTCCTCTGTCAGCTGGAGGCGCCCCACTAGCTGGGGGTCCTCCAGGTCTAGGGGGAAGCTGACCAATCATCACTTCCCCCACTACATCTTCTCAGTGGATCAAGGTCCACGACTCTATTGGTACACCCACACATTTCTCTAGGACCTTCTCATTCTGGATGTGGGCCCACATGCCCTCCAGCACACCCTTTACAACCTCCTCGAATATTCAACAAAGTTCCTCCATCCCCCCTACGGCCTCTACCCGTAGCTCATGCGTTGATCCAACACCAATGTCATCAAATATGTGTCTTTGGCCTGCCCTCGACTCATCTGATGTCCCAGCACCAACATCATCTCTTCTGTGCCACTATCCTGCCCGTGACGGTCGCACTGGCCCCTTGCAATTCGGCTCCCCGACCATCTCAGCCTCACATCCTCGGTGCCCCACATATGCAAACACAAAAACCAAAGGTAGATTCAGCATCCATATATATATAATCATATGCTACACTATCAAAATCACAAAACATAAATACACAAAAATGCCTCTTTGGTCCCAGTCCTCCCCAGGAGGCGCACCATGTCTGGGTCATGCTAGTAGTCCATACCATCGTATGGATACCATAGTATCACCTATGGAATATGATGCCACACACCTGCCATAGTGGTTGTGAAGTAGTAGCCACCCTCTCCCCCACCATGACGTGCCAACACATGAGCCCACCACATCAATAATGGCTCTCGTGGCCCTGAAGGCGCCAGAAAATCCTCGGGCACAATAGAGGCACCATCTCTAGAAACCATGCCACCAGGATTGACCCAAATGCAAAATCAATAGATTTGGTGGTTCGACACCAGTGAATATTCCCCATCATCCTGGAGTGCAGCATCAGCCCCCCAGAAAAAAAGTACCCATCCAGGACCCTCTCTACAATCCTCAGCTGACCTCCCATGATCCGATGAGTCGCCAAGGATCCATAGATCCTCACTACCATGGAATTGATGCACTAAGGCAAGAGCTCATCCATCACCTTGATACAGATAATGGAACCTGACATCAGGTTCGGTCCCGAACAGTAGTGTCATGCCATGTCCACTAATCTCACATCCCTGGGTAGCTGGGGGTCAGCAAGTAGGCCCATCCCCCGGAAGGGGAGCCTTGTCATAAAGTATACATCCTCCACACCTGAGAATGTCAGTTGTTGTCCCCTAACAATGAAGTACTGCAAATTAGTGCTCCACATGAATATCACATACTGAAGCAGGAACTCTTGCGATCGTATCAAAGGGCACTCGAATAACTTGAGCAACCCACAGGCTGCCAAGTGTCTATGAATGCCTGGTTTCTCTCTCACCACCTCTCGGAGGCACTCCCAGTCTCACTCCCTCCAGTGGACTGGCATAGTGCTCTCTCGTCACAAGATGATCACCTGCATCCACACAAAAACACTTCGTCGGCCCTTATCATTCATCAAAAACATAAAAAAATTCAAAATTTCAAACACCCTTAGCTTCACCTCCATTGCGCAGATTTAACCCACACAGGTGCGCACCTATTCATTGCAGAGATGCACACTGATGCAAAACTGTCTGTGAAACAACTGCGTGTCAATGTGCAACTATCACCCCGACAGGTGCGCACACATGCGCACCTGTCCTCTAGATAGTTGTGCACTAATGTGTAATTGTCTGAGAAATATTTGTGCACAGTGCGTAGCTGTCATCTTAACAGGTGTGCATCTAATGCCCACCTATTTTTCCTTCCCCTAAGCCCCTATGCGCAGTTGTGTCAAGCACAGCTACACATTATGGAATTATACTTGTGCATCCGAGTGTGGGTATTCTTCCTTCTCCCACGCATTAGTGGGTCCAACCCTAAACCTACCCTTGTACGACCATCCGTACGACCCCTAACTCACAACTAGGAAATTCATGTTATGCAGGAGGATGGGACCACTAACCTGACTCTCGCAACTCCTGTATCAATTGGCTCGAGCTCCCATAATCGCCAAATCCCCTCCAAATACGCTCATCAAATCACTATTGCAACAGGTACGAATGAGGTGGCATTGTGGGCCCACCAGCCATATATAGTCCCTTTTTTCCAAACTTCCACACTCAGTTACAAAATCCCAAAGCCTCTATTTCCATATCCGTCTTCAGCCATGGGATCATGGTCTCGTCATCTACACAGTCATGTTCCCCAGGTAACCATATGAACTTGGCCTCAGGGGAGCATTTTATCACGTCACATCCAGGTACGCATGCTCATGTTCAAAATTATCAAATAGTTGTTATATGTTCTTTATCATCAGATATTGTTCATGTCAAGTATTCAGTTTTTAATGTGTGCAGGTCCTTGGTCATCACAAATAGTGCATCCCCTTCAGGTATATGTTCGACACTGGCATGTAATCATTCCCTTTGAATATCAATTGCATCTCCCAGTCACACCCTCTGATGTTCACCTTTAGGGTCCTTACATCCAACTCTACAGTACCATCACCTCTGTTGCATTTTGGTATTGTTACCCGGTAGCACTCTCCCCCACATGAGTTGTCCCATTCATAGTTCCCCTTGGCAATTTGACACTCATACTGCTTTCACCCCCTAGGGATGGGAGTCTTGATAGTCTTATGCACTTCCGAGAATAAGCCATATACTTCTTCTCATCACATTGCTATATTTCCCAATGGACTCCCAGGTTATCTCATCTTAGTTCTATTTGACTGCACCTCTACAGTATCCTTAGCCCTCTATTTCATCCACCATCGATTTTCCCATCTGCATATTACCCTCTGTTTATTTACCTCAGACAAAAACCCACCCATGGGACCCCACCCTTCACCAGTTCTCTTCGCAACTTGTGCCCTCATAGACCAAGCCATCTCGCATTGGGGCACACATTTCTGTATCTTTACACTCATCCTAAATTATTCTTTATTTATTTGGTAATTGTAAAAATCCTTTGTTCCCAGCATTTACTTAGATTTTTGTCGTCACCCTTGATGACCTTCTTTTCCCAACAACGCAACCCATGTCGCTCTTGGTTGGGGCATCCACTCTGATTTTCTCATTTTGACATAGTTCATGAACCTTGAGTATTCCAAAGTCCATGTACCCATGATCTCTGAGTTTGTCCACTTTGTTAAGCCTCTGGCACAATTTAACCCCATATCTAGTCATCCCCTTGACACTAGATACATTTTTACGGTTGTTTCCAAATCATCCTTCAAACATACCCCCAACCAAGGGCAGTCCTGAGTCTCACCGCATCTTGAATTCGTTCATGTTCCCTATCAGTCCCTGATCTTATTTCTGTGGATTTCACAAAGCCCTTTTGTTTCTTGGAGTCGTGTCCCCCTTTCTATCAACATCAACATAGTTTCCAGAAGGGTGATAGTATCTTGGCTCTCATTACCTTCACAATGAGGAACTTCTGATGGCACAGAGAGAATCATCATTGCTCTTTGATTCCATTGACCCCCATAACATTCAACTTTAGCAAAATATCATGTTACGGTGGGTCTTACCATGCGACTATTGCAATTGTTTTATACTAGCCAAAGACCTCTAAATTTGTTAGGCCATCAATGCCTACGAGTCATCGACACTTCTTACAGGCATCCTTGCCTCTTTTCAGAGTATGTTTACCATTCAGAATTTTCATATGGTGTTATCAAACCACCCCGAAGGGTGTTGCAGTTATCTACATCATCATACAACTTCAGTTATTGTCTTACATTTTGAGTTACATGACACGAGCATGGGGCATGCCCACCCCGTTTGTATACATATTTTATTTTTTCTCCCTAGAGAAAGGTTTGGGTCCCACAGTTTCCCCTCTCCCTCCGATGAATCACTCTTGCAGTTCCTCTCAGCACTCTTCATTACAATGGCACTCTCAGTAGAAGAAACATTGATGTATTTCAGCTATACGTATGCTCCTAACCTCACACGTCTGGGGGCATCTGTTATCATTGAGATTTCATCCACAACATTGCACGCAAATGGCTACAGAAATACAGCAATTAGTTCACATGTAGCACCAAAATGCATTTCAAAAGGAAAAAACTATACAATTGGGAAAAAATTGACATGCGCAAGCTCACTAAAGGAAGTGCACGCACAGTGCGTAGGCCAACAAAGCATGTAGAGCGCACACTGCGCCAAATGCGTGAATGTGTATGAGAAAAGATGTGCACTCCTGTGAACAGTGCATTTATGCTTCTTGTCGGCCCCCCAACCACTTATGGACCAGCTCCCAAATTTATTTGACCTCCATATCTAAGAAAAATCCGAATGGGGGGTTGGTCAAGGACCAAAGGGTGCCCTAAAGGGCCCCTTGTTCACACTAAGAACCAATTGAATTTTCCCTTGAAGAAATGTTATAAATGGAGGCCATGGGTGCACTAAGAAACCAAGATATTCATAGTATTGTTATGTTGCCTCAATTCTCCCTTGAGAATCCTCTTTTATCCTATGAGTATTCAAGCATCATTGCAATAGGCCATTCCACTCACCTCTTGAGGGAATAGGCATTTATTTTCTTCATCATTTTCCATTTTTCTTCCATTGTAAGAAGAGCTCTCCATTAGGGAACTCAAGATCCCTCCCAAGGAGGAAGAGGGGACCCATAAGTCTTCATTTTTCTCTACAGTGTTTTGCCAACTAATATAGTTATCCATTGGTGGCATAATCTTGGTCATTGGTTGATTGTTTCTGGTTCTAAGTTTCTTATGCATTCTAGTTTTTATTTATTTAGTTGTTTTAGTTTGTTTATTTGTTTATTACATGTGTTTGGCTTGTTTAAACCACTCACAAATTTTTGTCTTGTCTAGCAGGCCCAACTAGGCATGCAAGTGTCATTGTTTTGCTCACCCAAGTGACGAAATGGGCACAACACATGTCATGATAACTAAATTCGGTGTACATAAAAGAATAAATGAATGATTGCATACCTATGGTGCACATTGTAATTGTTGGGATGGCTCCTATTATGTTACAATTGTGTTCATTTCTTTTACCGTCTTCATATATAATGTTTTGGACATCCCCATCAACATGTATTGGTTTTCCCTAGTTTGTCCCTTGGAAACTGCATGACATGTTTTAACCAACACACATCATTAATTTAAACCAACAAATAATTCAAATTAAATTTTTAATAGAACTTAAAGAACTTGCCTTGTTCTCTTGTTGGGATGAGCTACCATTGTGCTCAATGCAATAAGTTGTTTTCTTTGAAAGTTTAGTAGCCATATTCTACCCAAAAAAGGCAAGAATCATCAGATATAAAAATTACGAAATATTTTTTACAAAATAAGATTTCAATGTGTATAATAAAAAAGTACGCATAAGTGTGTTAATACTATGTATACGCTCTGATGTATGATAATCGTGCTCTTACGAATTCGAAAAATGTTTTGTTTACAAATTGTTATATTCTCGTGTTTCTCTATAAATTAATAGAAGCAGCTATGTCTCATTATTTTTATTGTGCATCGTCAAACCCGTGAACAAATTTAAAACATGATGCTTTTGATATTAAAAATAAGGTTATTTTCATTTTAAACTCTGTGGTGTTGTTTACAGGAAATTGCGCAATAGTGTGCTACTCATGTACAGTGCACATCGCTAACCATGAAAGTGTTTTTTTAAAAGAAAACTAATAGCAACATGGTTTGGGATCCAATGCAATGAGAAATCTCATTGCAACGGATACTAAATGCCCCATAATAAATTAAAGAAACCCTATAAAAATATATTGCCTAAAAAAAATTTATAGTTGTGAAATATAGAAAGGGAAACCAAGAAAAACAACAAGGAAGCTAGGGCTTCCAATACCAAATGTAACTATAAAACCCTTTTATTTTTTTGAGAATTCACTGAAAATTGTTTGAATCAAATAGGGGAAATATTGAAATGATCAATAGAAGAAAATCACACATTTGAAATTTGTCATTTGCAAATTTGTATGCTACCAACAGTGATCCCTTGCAAATTTGTCTCTTCAAAAAAATATGGCCACTCCAAAGTCTTTTCTCATAAATATCTCTTGCACAAACCTCCCCTCTAAATTTTGGCAAATGAATGAAATAATGATTAGGTTTTTCATTTATAAACACATACATTTAGAAAAATGAATTGATCGCTCATTTTTTGTTGTATATTTCATCACATTGATGATAAATGCACACATTGTTTCTTTTCTAAATTGTCTTTTGATCCCCCGGATGGGGTGTCAGTAGGATCCACGCGTCCATGGAAGGAGATGGCGCCTACCACTTCTCCACAGACCATGTGATCGTCACATGCAATTTCCCCTCTTTCTTTATTACCCCTTGATGACTACTGACTGCCTTCACTTATGTGAGATCCTAACTAACTGCTCCAGCGTTCCCTTCTCTAGTTTTTCATCCTAACAATCGAGGAAGGACGTTGGTTGTCACCTCTACGCGTGTGTGAACTTCATCTCCAGTTTCCTTATTATGGTGACACTCCTCGGCTAGACCATTATGCCTCCTTCTTTCCCATTTGCATGACATTCACTTTGTCGGCCTCACTATTTTTTACCCTTGTCTGCTTGCTCTCAACTTTGCCTTACCCTTACTCACTATTGGTTATGCCTCAAATTCGCAAGAAGACAAAGTGAGGTCCCATATGGTACCAAAACAAAGTGGTTATGGCCAGTCGGCACCCGCCTGTAATTGCTCCATCGCCTAGCTCCTCCCCCCCCTCCTCCAGCCAGTCCTCCCCAGGTCAGAGTGGTATTTTGCCTCTGTCTTCGTCGTGGGCTTGTCGTGTGGAGTGGTTTGATATCCATGGTAATTCTCTAGGTTATGCTCCTGGATCAATCCAGGATATGGCCTCGTCTTCAAATATATCCTTGGTCTGCCCAGCGAGTCCACCTCAGCACTCTATCCCCTCGGCACCACCCTCTGCCCCCTCACCACCACCCTCGGTCCCCTCGCCAACACCCTTTGTACCCTTTCCACCGTCAGTCCCTTTGCCTTCTCTAGTTGAATTCTCGGTTCAATTGGAAGAGACTCTGATCCAGACCCATCTTTGCTCGGATTGTGCATCATGTTCAAGATTCCGCAACTCAGTGGTGATACTACAAGACCTAGTCTTTGTAGTCAGAAAGGATCTGGACGACCTACTCTTTCGGCTGGAACACTTGGACAAGCGAGCAGAGCAAATTGAATCTCTTCTCGACCCTCCTCCACTCCTTGCACTCTCCATAACTGGCTACCAATGCCCTAGCTACTTCAGAGGCATTTTTTTCTCCAGTTATCTAGGTGGTTTCTATGGGTGACGTGGACAAGAATGAACATCAAACACCATGAGAGAAGGCAGGTGCACAGGTGTCAGCTTGCATGTTTTATTTTGTCAATTGTCAATGTTTTTGGAGGATTCCTCTTAGGCCGTTGTTGGCATCTATCATAGTTAGTTCATTTTTTTTGTTAGGAGTTAGTCTTTTTTGGTCTTATAGTTTGCATGACTGGTCTAGTTGAATTGGTTTCCCTACGGGGCGATTCAAAAAATGTTGTATAATTTTGAGTTACTTACAGAGATAAGAGATTGGTTGAATTAGTTTCCCTTCAGGGAAATTCAGCACAAACAATTCCCTGATATCTCCAACGATACTATAATTTTGTTTCATGAAAGGTAATTTAATGATTCTTACTTCTTCTTTTTTAAATGATTTTTTGATGCTTTATAAAGTTTTTAGCGAACCGGTGTAGTTTGGATGTAAAAATGCACTGAGAAACAATTGAATTGACAAATTACAAATGTAAACCTCTACAATTAAATTTGTGTGGAGGTTTTGCTTTGCAGAGGCAAAAATGGAGGTCATTATTCGGTGCCTCTCATAATTTAGTGCATGAACTAGATCCTCTACCACTTCCTCAATGCTCTGGCCAACATATCCTCTTCTACAGATCACTCAAATTTCTCCAAGATACAATCCTTGTCATCCCTATAGCCATAATAACTAGTGTCAATTTGCTTGTAAATCTCATATCTAGACCTTTTTTTCTTCACCTTGGGGGGCTTATCGAATATCTCTTTAACATTGGGGAGGAATTTTTCAGCCCCGAAGTATTTGTAATCGGAGCCCTTGCTGGTGGAAATGAGCACATCAACTTCGTTCTCTTCCAATTTCATCATATTGGCCCCTACTTTGGCATAATTATCACCGCCAAGCTCTACGATCTGAGTTTTCCAATACCCCTTGTGCCTAATCAGCAAGAAAGAAACACTAGTGGATGTATTAATTATAATACTCTATCAAACTCAAGAATGACCTAAGACCGATATTGTATATTTAATAGAAGTTATGAAGTACATTTGAAAAAAAATCGATGATCCATAATCTTCATTACCATACCTTATCGTTGAATATTAAGCATTTCCTTAGCCTTGACCTTCTCTTCCTTCCAATCCTCACTCTTTTATTTATTAATAAGCTCTCATTTCTTCTTCTCCACAACCATGCACTCAATCACTTTCTCATCTGGAAGGGGCACATGGGCAATGAACTCTCGCTCTCTCTACCATCGGTTTCCCTTGTCTTGCTCCCCATTTCTTCCACCACATCCTCCTCTTCCTTGAACATGACCATGTTAAAATAAGCAACCTCTTTGCTCTTAACCATCAACCTATCCTCCCTCTTGATAGACTCAATCCCCTGCCACCCCCTCAGCACTTTGGCCTACATCTCCTCCTTCGCGGGCCACTCGAATTTCTCCAATATATTGTCCTCATCATCCCTGTAGCCATAATAATCGATGTCAACTCATTTGTAAATGTCATACCTAGACCTCCTCTTCTTTGCCTCAGGAGGATAATCGAATATCTCTTTATCGATAAGCCTCATGAGGCAAAGAAGAGGAGGTCTAGGTATGACATTTACAAGTGAATTGACGCCAGTTATTATGGCTATAGAGATGAGGAGGATAGTATCATGGAGAAAATCAAACGAACCGTGGAGGAGGAGATGAGGGCTAGAGCATTGAGCTCGGATCATAGATTTTGGTGGTCCTAATTATTCCAAAGTAGGGGCCAAGATGACGAACTTGGAAGGGAACATAGTTGATGTGCTCGATGCCACAGATAAGGGCCTCAGTTACAGATACTTTGGGGTTGTTAAATTTCTCTCTAGAATCAAAGAGAGATTCAATAAGACCTCTAAGATGAAGAAGAAGAATTCTAGGTATGAGATAATTTACAAGTGAATTTATGCCAGTTATTATGGCTACAAGAATGACAAGAACGGTATCTAGGAGAAATTTGAGTGGCCCACTAAGGAGGAAATGTAAGCTAGAGTGCTCTGGGATGGTAGAGGATCGATTCCATGTGCTAAATTATGAGAGGCACCTAAGAGTGATGATCCAGGTGGATATCATTGGCCACCCACCTTTTTCGACTGGCTAAAAACAGTTTTTTGGCAATTTACTATTTTTAGCAGGTTTTAACTTCCGGGGCCATTTTGAGGGCCTAAATGAAGGTTTTTTGAGATCGAGGTTCTCAATGATAGCTAAAGGAATAATTGAGCCCCCAAAATGA
>JASDQU010014813.1:98734-112638 GCA_032191745.1 Picea mariana
AAAGGGGATCTACGACATCAAGGCTCAGGTTGTATATTTCTCTTTTAGTTAATATAATACATGAATATGTCCCTTTCCCATAATGATGATGTCATCTTATTACATGATTCCTTGATCACATGTATAGTCTAGAGTTTTGAATATATTAATGCTTTTGTTGTGATTGGTTTGTGTTTTTGTGATTGGACGACGCAAGANCTCTTGTCCATTCAACACTTTAGAACTAGGGAAAGAGTAGTATTCTGTCTCGGTTTGTTCCAGATCCGGGTGGATCTGTGGAGATTGGTCTGTGTCCGCACTCACTAATTTATCCTTGAACAGATAGGTCTTGTCCTATTAATCCCTTAGATACACATGAGGTCTATGTTGAGGGTAATATAGAAACCATTGTTGAAACCATACTGATCAATATCTCCAGAACCCCTGGCGTCGTGGAGAATGTTTTCATCGAAGCTGATTGCTCCCTTGGAGAGATTCAAATCTACACAGATCTATTTAAAGAATTCCGTGACATTTTTGCCTGGTCTTACGAGGAAATTCTAGGCATCGATATAAAACTAATCGAACATGAAATCACAACTTATCCAGATGCCAAGCCTGTTCGGCAGAAGCTTCGTTCGGTTAATCCCAGGAAAGTAGCATCCATTAAGGTTGAAGTTGAGAAACTGCTAAAAGTCGGTTTTATCTATCCTGTCCATTTGACCCAATGGGTGTCAAATCCCGTGCCGGTCAATAAAAAACAAGGCACGATTCGTGCATGTATAGACTTCCATGATTTGAACAAGGCATGTCTAAAAGATAATTTTCCTACACTATTCATCGACCAGATAATTGATGAATGTGAGGGTTGTGAGGCCTTCTCTTTCATGGACGGTTTTTTGGGATATAATCAAATACAAATCAAACCCAAAGACCAACACAAAACGACATTCATTTGTCCTTGGGGTACATTCGCGTATTGTAAGATGCCCTTTGGTCTCAAAAATTCTGGAGCGACCTTTCAGCGGGCCATGTATTTTGATTTCCATGACCTCAAGCATATAGTCGAGGCCTATTTAGATGATTTAGCATCTCGATCTCATAAGAGAATGGATCATCCCACACACCTCTGACTTATCTTTGAGCATTGTCGCTACTTATGAATTCGCTTGAATCCAAACAAGTGCAGCTTTTGCGTAACATCAAGATGTTTGTTAGGTTTCATAGTGTCAACAACACGGATCATGGTCGATCCTCTTAAGGTTGAGACAATAATTCAGTTGCCTCCCCCATGCACAATCCTTCAACTTTAGAGTCTACAGGGCAAGACAAAATTTTTAAGATGTTTCATCGCCAACTATGTCGAGATCACAAAGGGATTTATGCGCTTACTGAAGAAAGACGTTCCTTTTCATTGGGACGATGCCGCTCAATGATTTTTCGACGCGTTGAAACATGCCCTCACGACTGCCCCTCTGCTTCGGCCACCTAACTATAACAAATATTTATTATTATATCTGGCTACTGCAGAGTCAACCATTGCTATGGTCTTAGTTCAGGAAGATGACTTGTTCTTAGAATATGTGATTTATTACCTGAGTCGAGGCCTCGTAGGATCGGAACTCAATTATTCTCATATTGAAAAACTTGCGTTGGCAGCAGTCCATGCTGTTCAACGGTTCCTTCATTATGTTCTGTTTCACAAGACCATCATCATTGCTGTCGTGAATCCATTCCAGTACATGTTGACATGACGGGTAATAGGCGGAAAGATCAGTAGATGGATAGTCTTCCTCTAGGAGTTTGACTTAGATTTCGTTTCAGCGAAATCCAAAAAGTTAATGGTCTTCACAGAACTTATTTTGGAACTTCCGGTTGATTCAGGTGATGTTGTGCCTGAAGAGTCGCCTATTAGAGGAGATATGTTTTTGATCACATCTTCGGATCCCTGGTATGGAGATATACTTATCTATCTCTATACTTTGAAGTGCCCCACCTCTACTTCTCGTAATGAGCATCAACGTATACGCCATCAGGCCAAGAATTATCTCATAATCGATGATACGTTGTATCGAAGAGGTGTAGATTGCATCCTGCGCCGATGTCTCACTCACGAAGAAGTAGTTGTCATGCTTAATGATTGCCATACCGGAGCATGTGGTGGTCATTTTTCTAGGTTGGAAACAACCCAAAAGATTCTACGAGCAGGTTACTTCTGGCTGACACTAATCAAAGATTTTATTGAATCGGTCAAGAAGTGCCACCCGTGCCAGAGCTTCTCTCAAAAGATGATGGCACATCTCGCTCCCATGTTTCCTGTCATCACAGTTGGTCCCTTCACCAAGTGTGGGATTGATTACACTACATGCAACCCTCCTTCAGCAAGGGGGCACCATTATATCATCGTAGCCCTAGACTACTTCCTGAAGTGGGTCGAAGCTACGCGAACGTTTAAAGATGATGGAGAGACTACAACTCTCTTTTTATTCAACTAGATAATAGCAAGGTTTGGTGTCCTGAGGGAGATTGTCATTGACCATGGAAGTCACTTTCAGAACTAGATGATGACTGAGTTAACATCAAATCTTGGGTTACGACAAGAACATTCGTCACCCTACTACCCCCAAGAAAATGGTCAGGTGGAAGTTGTAAATAAATCTCTTAATACCATCCTACAACGAACGATCAACTTAGCCAAGTCAAATTGGCATTTGATGTTATACTCGGCATTATGGGCTTACCGAACGTCTGTTAAGACTGCAACCGGTTTCTCACCTTTTCAACTTGTTTACGTGCTGGAAGCAGTCTTGCCTATCGAATGCCAGATCCCGTCCCTAAAGTTGGCAGTAGAATTATTGCCAGATACTTCTCCACTTGAAGACAGATTATTATACCTTGAGCAGCTCAGTGAGCAGCATTGTGATGTGGCCCTGGCCAATGAGGCTCACAAGCACAAAGTCAAATGTCAATATGATCGGTCCATTCGTCCTCGGATTTTCTCTGAAGGCGACCTTGTCCTGGTCTATGACCAAGATAAGGACCCCCTAGGGGCAGGAAAATTCAAACCCATGTGGTTCAGACCTTTCATCATAAAAGAGGTTCTTAAAAAGGGCGCTTTCATCTGGTTGACTTTGAAGGGAATGCTTTGGCAGAGCCTAGAAATGGGCTCTACCTCAAGAAGTATTACTCATAGGCAGGTCACCATGGGTAACTTTTTGTAACATATGTATAGTCTTTGTACTATTACTTTCTAGTTTCTTTTAGTATCATGGACGTGTTGTTTTTGATGTTATCTTTCGTCACTGTGGCAGATGTCAAGTGAATTCGAGGTGTTCATTGGGTACGCAAACGGTGCTAGCTAGCACACTTGGAGGCTTGCCTCCACAGCTTGGGTAATTTTTACACCTCGAGGCCAGTTATTATCTTCCAGAGGTATATGCTTAGGTGACACCACAAACAATGTCGCCGAGTATAGTGCAGTTATTGAGTTGCTTCATGACGCCCTACCATTTGGTATCTCTCATCTCCGGGTCTATCTCGACACTCAGCTGGTTGTGTCACAGTTAAATAGAGTCTACCGTGTTCATGATCCGACTTTACACCGATGATTCCTTAGGGTACGTCTCTTAGAATGAAGCTTTGATTATATTAAATATTTTCATGTTCCTAGGAGTTTAAACCAAATTACAGATACTCTAGCCAATAATATTTTAGATTGGCATCTCACACACATATGAAAGGACATACACATAAACATGTAAATACATTTTTAAAGGCAAAAATGATCCATAAGACACAAAAAGACATAAAAATCCATATATAATATCATAGTCACTAGAGTACATAGGTGGACACAAGCGTCTCAAAAATATGACCAATAACGAGTCATGGGGCTTATGCCCTCAAAAAATATATACAAGTAGTGCTCTCGGCACGTGAAAAGTCTAACTAAGGTCAGGGCCTATGGGCCCTGTTATACTGATCAACAACGTTTGCCAAACGCTGAAACAATCGGACCCACGTCCATGGTGCCCCCACTACATGAGGCTGCATAGAAGGTGGCAGATCCTCAATCTCTGCCATAGGGACCGTGCGGGTGAGCGAAGTAAAGTTTCGCTCGACTCGTCTCAACACCCTCTCAGCCTCCCCGGCTGGAAGCTCTCCTGCTGCTGCTGGTCCCCCTGCAGCGGCAGGTGCGGCCCCTGACCGAGGATGACGCCTGTTCCTCGCATAGTCCACAGGTCGCACTGGTCCCACATCTGCACACAACAGACACATATCCTTCAAATACTCTGGTATAAAAAAAATGATATATATAAAAAAAACAACATAAAAATTACATATGTTTCACAAAAAAAAAAAAAAACCATGATGTAAACTTACCCATCTCTCCTTGCTCCTCACCAGGAGGCACTGGTATCTCAGGATCTCTCGAGAAATCAATCCCAGCGTAAGGGTAATCCTTGATGACTAGGATCTGTTGTGACAACCAAGCGAAGAAATCATCGTCAAAGGACTCATTGGTCCTTCCACCACCCTGTCGTGGCAGTAACACTGCCCATATACAAACCGCAGGAAGAGAGGCCTGATGTCCTCATACCACTACTTGAGGACTGAAGCTTGGAACTCTTTCAAAGAAGAAAGAGCATAGAATGGTCCCGAACCCGAATTTCCTCTGTGTCTGCGACCAACAATCTGTCAACTGCCTCTTCATACAATCTAGCAGTGTAGTGCTCTAGTCAAATATTTGTGCATTTAAGCACTGGACTGCATAGTTCATCTGTGCACGGGATACCTGATGTAGAGCTGCAGAACCAGTCATCCTCCCAATAAGCAACACAATCGTCTACAGTAATAAGTCAGTAATCTTGCTTATGGGCACCTGTGAGCTCGATCGGTCTATACCAGCCTCACAGTAAAGTCCTATCAATTCCACTATGTTATGTGGACACGAGGGAAATGTCTGAAAGTTGACTGGTTCCCCTCTCCTAGAGGAGGCCAGTCAAAAGGTATATGTCCTCTGTCATGGGCACCAGTGACTGCCCCTCTAACATAAAGGCCTCTGCATCAGGATGCCAATAATCAACCAAGGCGTTCAATAGCCTAGGTTGTGCCCGCATAAAAGGACATAAGAAGAACTTGAGCATCCCACATTCCATTAAGGCAACCACAACATTGGGGTCTTCCCCGACCAACTCACTAACCTCCTCATGCTCTCTTTCCCTCCAGTGAACATACATCCTGCAAAACACCAAGTTCAGGAGGGTTAACCCTTGTTTCTTAAATTTTTTCATTCAATAAGGGGGTGCACGCGGGCTGTAATGCTAAAAGTCACGTGTACACGCATGCAGTTTTTACTCTGCCCGAATGTACACGCGACATGTACTAAGACAACCCGTGTGGACCCAGGGTCGACCTTTTGAAGGTCGATGCCCCCCCCAAAACTTGAAACCCAAAGAAAAAATAAAGATTTAAATTGCAAGAGGAGAGAGTTTATACATACGTGGTCCAGACAGATGGTCGTTTCGTCCACTATAGCTCCTGGAATCACCACTTTTATCAAAGGGGGTTTTTTTCTCCAGAGTCAATTTCCAAATCAACAATGGTGATAATGAGCTGCCAACTTCTATTTATAGACTTTTTGTCACTTTTTTGGCCCCCCTTATCATTTTCTTTAAACCAAAAACCATTTAGAGTGATTCAGGAGTTACATTAGAAGGGTATGATCAGGTATAAGGACATTTTTTTGGAGTTTTGGGTAACTTTTGACGGTCCGTGGAAAAATCTCAGATGATCAACTTGAGCATGTAGGTTAGGTTTCCTCCCTGAATTTTGTATCTCGTTGTCTTTATCCCTTTGCCATAGGATCGATCCGATCAGGTTGCGACAAGGAACCATCATTGCTACTTTAGAAGTGTCGCGAGTTGGTGGTAGAGCTTACCGGAACATGGATTCCCTAGGTAGATCCTGGTTGGATTATGGTGTCCATGCTGTCTCTAATCACTGTAGGCTCTGAAGTCCTTGTTGTTTTTCCTGTTTACGAGTTTGAGCCTCATTTGCATGATTCCTTTTCACTCTTGACCTCACCCTCAGGACTCCCAAAAGACATAATGGGTCTTCTTTTAAGCCCTTTTCAGACCCTCTAAACATGAAAATATTGCTAAGCGATCTTGTGGCCTTTCACACTCGTTAAACTGAAATTTGAAGTCACGTCTGTCCGGCGGTAGTTTACCCCTTTTTCAGTCCGGACGGTCAACTGTACGAACAAAGGTATACTCTAAGGAACTTCAGTTCTCTAGAAGAGTACTCTTAGGTATCATTTTAACCCTTTTTCGGGCCCGAGGGACTAAATTTACAAAAAAGGAACCACGATGGAGTCCATAGTTAAGCTCTTTTCAGACTCCATAAAATTGAAAAGATTGTCGAGTGACCTTATTCTTTCACACTCGTTAAACTGGTCCAGAAGAACATTCCTGATGGAGTCCATAGTTAAGCTTTTTTTAGACTTCTTAAAAATGAAAAAATGGCCGAGTGATCTTGTCTTTATCACACTCGTTAAAATGGTTTTGAATAGACGTCTTGTCGATGCTAGTTTACCTCTTTTTCGAACCGACTAGACTACCTTCGAAAAAGGTACCCCAATGGAGTCTCCTTTTACGTTTTTTCAGACTCTCTAAATATGAAAAACCGTCGAGCTTACCTTCTCTGGGCTCATTAAACTTACATCGAAGGACATTACCATTGTGTGTTTTATTAATCACAATTGCATAGCCACGTCTTTGGCCTAATGCCGGCTCCATGTTGCTCTCAACAGAACCATCTAAAGCATGCCTTATACGCAAGCCCTGTAGCACTTTGCCTCTGCGTCTTGACACCTTTGGCCCTTGGAGGATTTTTCCCGAGTGTCCTTACTCTGAACATCAGTCTTGTCCCCGTGCCTTAAACTTGTATGTTTGCAACACTTGTTCCTCCTTTGTAACGTAACATTCTTTTATTCTTTTTCCAAAATTATTGAAAAAGACAAAAAAATCAAATATACCCCAAAAAGAGGAAGGGAAAAATATTTTTTTTATTGGCAGCATAATGGGTCGCCCTTGGATAAAGCACACCTGTCCGTTTGTTCATCAAACTTTGGGATTTAATACAACCTTAGGAAGCTGTTCTCGCTACATAGAGCTATTTCCTCCTCCGTTTGGTTATTCTTCCAAACATATGGAGAGTTTGCGTTGCCTCCTGCCTCGTAAACTTATGTTAATGCCATGTTGCCTGAGTCTCATCATTTGTCATGCTGTTGTCCAAGGGAAGTTTTTACCAAGCCTGAGTCGGCCCCTCTGCAGTTTGTCTCTTGCTCTCATGCCCGACCATCTTGAACGTCCAATCAAGTCTTTGTTCGAAATCAATGAAGATTTCAGTCTAATCATCAAGATTCTCTAGTCCATGACCAATGAGCCATCAAAGACCTCTGGGTAGCGAAGTCGTACACTCATATTACACTCCTACCCGAGTTTTGAAGATTTTGAAGTTGTTGCTTGAGCTCTGAAGACCTCATCTCTAGCCATCAGGCCTTATCAACTTCTACGAAGATGGATACTCTACATGTATATCTTTTTGATTTCGAGATGTAGCTCCGCTATGTATTGCTCACAGCTACACTTTATATAGTTATATGACATGGATCTACAATGTATTTGATTGGTAGCCATGATTTCATTTTATCCCGAGCATGGGTATGCCCGCCTCGGTGAGACAATTGTTATTTTTTGTAGACGACACCTCCCGATTTCTGGTCCCCGGGCTCACTTGTTCGGCACATTGGTGAAGATTGCTAATGTATTTCGGCCATCAGATGCTCTTCTGACCTCACACATTAGGGGGCATCTGTTATAACCCTAATTTTCACCAGACATGGTTACCTAGCATCAGGCCATCTCAGATTCCTTCTTTGCCAAAACACTACTGAACAATTCTTCTTAAAAACCTCTTTTATAAAGGCCCACGCGCCTTGCTCCATTACTGAGTGCATGTACACACTAGCTGACCCAAAATAGCCCGCGTGTACCTACAAAAGCATGAAAAAAGGAAAGTTGATGACGGAACACACAACTTTGGGTGAGTTAACTAAACCTTCCAGCCATGCATGGCTGAGGGTTCGGCCAAATACCTAGATTCCTCTAGACTATAAAAGAAGGGTTAGGGGTCCCATTTGGAAGAGGAGAATCATAGTAAAGAAACTATACTCGATTGCAGATTCCCTTTGTCCCAACCCTTTAGTCATCCTTGTGCAAAGAGAAAGATAGAGCAAAGAAGTTGGAGGACAGTTGAAGAGGAGCCTAGGACCAGGTTTGTGGAGCAGTGGCCGACTTCATCATTGTAAGTTGATTTGTTGAAGTTAATAATAAAGAAGTACTTTTCCCATCCCACCATATGAGGTTTTCATGGTTTATTGCATACATGTTTATTGAATCTCTAACCCATTAATATATATATCAAATGCATGTGGAGTTCTTTGTTTATCTTGTGTGAATGGAGGCCAGCCTTGGGAGGACAGCTGCAGTCAAAGAGCGATCAAACGTGAAGAAGGATCGATATCAAACACCCGAAATAAGGTATGCTCACTTGATCTTCTTGACTATGTATTTGCTTAAGAATAATGGGGATTAGGTCTGGGACGATGGTAGAAAGTAGAAATCTTTAGGTCTTTTCTGCATGCATAATTAAACCCTAAGTGCTAGTTCGTGGAGGGATTTCCCACTCACAACACTATGCGTATGCCAAAGAGTTATGCTACCTTGCAATTTATGGGTCTAGGCAGGATTAGTGAAAGGTTCTCTCTTAGTAGCCATGCAAGTTGTATACACACCAGGAAGCAACCCTCAAAATTTCCCAACATATGTTGTTGTGACATTCGATAAATAAAATTGCCTTGCATGGGACCAAACCCAACCAAAGTATGTACCAATTCCACCCATACAACTAAGTAACAAGAAACAAATCCCCCTTAAGATGGTTGGGCATTCACTATACATATATCCCAAGGAATGACCATAAAAAGGTCTAGCATTGACCTTGGTAACATTGAACATCAAGGATTGGCCTTCACGACAATGTCATGCACCACTATTATAGAAGGAATACTAATAACACCATCCTTCTCCTTCAAACACTATGAAAAAATAAAAATATTTCCTATGTCACACTACAAAAAAAGAAGAGGTAGGCTTATGTTCTTTGTCACTCTCACAATTACAACATCCAACCTCAATCCTTAGCCCACCCCTACAATTTTCTATTTCCATAAGGGAGGGCACAAAATTCTAGATTCTTCTATGTTGTAATCATACTTATATACATGCAATGCTTGACTTGGTCTATTTGATAACAATTTCTACATCAATTACTTGTTGACAAATAACTATACATTATTCTTCGACCTAAATAATATGCATATGTTAACTATTCCTTCTCTCCTTTATGCATGGAAATGATTAATATGCCATTATAACATTGTTCATAAAGTACAATGCTTATAAAAAAGTATTGTATTGCTTTCTTCGGCGTTGCCTTTCCCCGCTTCAGGGGTATGCTAGTTTAAACTAAAATGTGAAAACCATAGAATGGGGGGAGGGCGATTCCGAGAATTTCCCATCCCCCCCTCTCTCATTCAGGTTGAAATTCGTCACCCCTCTCGTCGCCGGCCTCCACCTCTACTTTCCCTCCCTTCCTATAGCCCTGTTACATACAATGCGAGCCACAAAGCTGCGAGGAGAGAGGGTAGGCAAAGGTGGAGATTGACGATGGTTTTCAATTTGAATGGGAGCATGGTGGGGGGATGGGAGATTCTGGAAATCACCCTCCCCACATGATTTCAAGATTTAGTTTTTAGTTTAATTTTTTTTTATTAGTTTGATGTTTTTTAAATTTTTAGTTTTAATGATTATTTTTTAATTATTTTAATTTATGCTTTTTAAAATTTTGTGTATTTAAGTTTTTTAATTTAGTTAGTTTTGTTTTAATTTTAATATATTTTTTAAAATTTTTCTTAGTTTCTTAGTTTTTCATGGGCCATCTTTTCATTTTTTTAATGTAAATTTATCTAAAAAAAGGGGTTAGTTTTTTAATTTAATTTAATTTTTAATGAAAATTTATCAAAAAAAAATTAATTAATGAATTTATAATTTTTTGGCTTACACCACTTTTCGATTTAGGAGCCAATTTTAAGTTTTTCATTTCCAATGGTACTAGTGGTCAAGGTCATGGTTTAAATTAAGTGCAATTTTAACTCCAAAAATAAAATTGATGCTACTGATAGCATCCGTCTTCTATTAGAGGGTAAATTTTAAGGTTTTATACATTTGTCAAGGATGTGATTTCAAAGAAGTCACAATTTTAACCACCCTCGAGAAAAGAGTGCTACTGGTAGCACCACTTTTTGAAACAAGGGTTGATTTTGGTGTTTTTTACCAAAAAATATGGGTTTTTTAGGCCAGAGTTCTCGTTTTGAGGTTGGAGTTCTCATTAAGTCGGTAATTGTGTTCTCCTTATTTTAATTTTCATCGGATCAAAATTTAAAATTGGTATTAAATTTGGCATTTTTTTCAATTTAAAAAATTGAGTGGTGCGATTTTCGCGTTTGGGTCACTCTGGATGGCGTTGCATCCTGTGAATTTACAGTAATCACCATGTGTGGTGCTTCCTGTGAATTAACATGAATCCCTACATGCGATGCACTTAAAACTACACAACACACTGCTAACACTAAGCACCATGCACTGGGATGTGGTTTTGTATTATCGGTTCCTTTGTCTTAGAAGAGGCATTGTCTTCACAAAAAATCCCACCAGTGTGTTATGAAAACTTAAACACACCACACATATAATAATTAACCTACTAGTGCATTTAGTTATTAACATTTCATTGATGCACCATACAACATGAAGCACTATGAAATTGTGAACATGAATCATCGAACTTACCGATGCATATCGATGCATTTGGTGAAGAATGTAGCACCGACGAGTCCTATAAAATAGAGCATCATGTACGATGATTTCTTTTTGATATGGCACAATGTGAATGATGCTTTTTTTTTGATATGGCACACTGTGAACGATGCTTATTATTTATTAAAGATGCATCGATTATTTTACCTCATTTTTTTACAAACATAAATTAATTTAAGTTTTTGATAAATACAAAATTATTATATGTGTGCATGTTGAATAATTTTAATTTGTATTATGTATATATATGTGCCTAAAAATAATTGTATGTGAATCAGAGATGACGACGATGAGTGCGGGAGCAAGAGTAGGTCGACAAACACAACTTTCTATGCGAGTGGAAGACCAGAAGAAAAATAGTTTAATTGACAAACTATAGATTCAAACCTTCACAATTAAAATTTGCAGAGATTTTTCTTTAATGTGGAGGAAAAAACGAAGGTCACTCTTAGGTGCCTCTCATAATTTAGCATATGGAATCGATCCTCTACCATCCCAGAGCACTCTAGCTTACATTTCCTCCTTCGTGGGCCACTCAAATTTCTCCAAGATACCGTTCTTGTCATTCTTGTAGCCATCATAACTAGCATAAATTCACTTGTAAATTATCTCATACCTAGACTTCTTCTTCTTCTTCGTCTTAGAGGTCTTATTGAATCGCTCTTTGATTCTAGAGAGAAATTTAACATCCCCAAAGTATCTGTAACTGAGGCCCTTATCTGTGGCATCGAGCACATCAACTATGTTCCCTTCCAAGTTCGTCATCTTGGCCCCTACTTTGGCATAATTAGGACCACCAAACTCTATGATCTGAGCTTCTCAATGCTCATTTTTCCTAATAAAAAAGAAAGGAACCCTGGTGGATGTTTTAATTATATCACTTTTTCAACCTCAAGAATGACCTAAGGCCCATATTGTATATTTGATAGAAGTTATGAAGAACATTTAAAAACAAATTTATAATCGCTTCACCAACATACCTTATCGTTGAATATTAAGCATTGCCTTGGCCTTAACATTCTCCTCCATGAGATCCTCACTCGTGTATTTTCTAAGAAGCTCCCATTTCTTCTTCTCCATAATGATGCACTTGATCTCTTTCTCATTTGGAAGGGGCACATGGGAAACAAACTCTCGCTCTCTATGCTGCTCGTTTTCCTTGTCTTACTCTCCCATTTATTTTGCCACATCCTCCTCTTCCTCGAACATAACCAACTTAATGGAAATAACCTCCCTACTCTTGACTGTCAACCTGGCCTCCCTATTGACAGACTCGATCCTCTGCCACTCCCTCAATGCTCTGGCCCACATCTCCTCCTCCATGGTCCGTTTGACTTTCTCCAAGATACTGTCCTCCTCATCTCTATAGCCATAATAACTGGCGTCAATTCACTTGTAAATGTCATACCTAGACCTCCTCTTCTTTGCCTCATGAGGCTTATTCGATAAAGAGATATTCGATAATCCCCCTGAGGCAAAGAACAAAAGGTCTAGGTATGATATTTACAAATGAATTGACATCGATTATTATGGATACATGGATGATGAGGACAATATATTGGAGGAATTCGAGTGGCCCGCAAAGGAGGAGATGCAGGCCAAAGTGCTGAGGGGGTGGCAGAGGATTGAGTCTATCAAGAGGGAGGATAGGTTGATGGTTAAAAGCAAGGAGGTTGCTTCTTTTAACATGGTCATGTTCAAGGAAGAGGAGGATGTGGTGGAAGAATTGGGGAGCAAGACAAGGGAAACTGATGGCAGAGAGAGCGAGAGTTCGTTGCCCATGTGCCCCTTCCATATGAGAAAGTGATTTAGCGCATGGTTGTGGAGAAGAAGAAATGGGAGCTTCTTAATAAATACAAGAGTGAGGATTGGAAGGAAGAGAAGGTCGAGGCTAAGGAAATGCTTAATATTCAACGATAAGGTATGGTAATGAAGATTATGGATCATCGATTTTTTTTCAAATGTACTTCATAACTTCTATTAAATATACAATATCGGTCTTAGGTCATTCTTGAGGTTGATATAGTATTATAATTAATACATCCACTAGTGTTTCTTTCTTGCTGATTAGGCACCAGGGGTATTGGAAAACTCAGATCGTAGAGCTTGGCGGTCATAATTATGCCAAAGTAGGGGCCAATATGATGAAATTGGAAGAGAACGAAGTTGATGTGCTCATTTCCACCAGCAAGGGCTTCAATTACGAATACTTTGGGGCTGAAAAATTCCTCCCCGATGTTAAAAAGATATTCGATAAGCCCCCCAAGGTGAAGAAAAAATGTCTAGGTATGAGATTTACAAGCAAATTGACGCTAGTTATTATGGCTACAGGGATGACAAGGATTGTATCTTGGAGAAATTCAAGTGATTTGTGGAAGAGGATATGTGGGCCAGGGCACTGAGGAAGTGGTAGAGGATCTAGTTCATGCACTAAATTATGAGAGGCACTAAATAAAGACCTCCATTTTTGCCTCTGCAAAGCAAAACCTCCACAAAAATTTAATTGTAGAGGTTTACATTTGTAATTTGTCAATTAAATTGTTTCTCAGTGCATTTTTACATCCAAACTACATCGGTTCGCTATAAAATTTATAAAGCATCAAAAAATCATTATTTTAAAAAGTAAGAATCTATAAATTACCTTTCATGAAACAAAATTATAGTATCGTTGGAGATATCAGGGAATTGTTTGTGCTGAATTTCCCCGAAGGGAAACCAATTCAGCCAGTCTCTTATCTCTGTAAGTAACTAAAAATTATACAACATTTTTTGAATCGCCCCATAGGGAAACCAATTCAAATGGACCAGTCATGCAAACTATAAGACCAAAAAAGACTAACTCCTAACAGAAAAAATGAACTAACTATGATAGATGCCGACAACGGCCTAAGAGGAATCCTCCAAAAACATTGACAATTAACAAAA
>JASDQU010014814.1:10494-22584 GCA_032191745.1 Picea mariana
CCTCCAGAGCCTCATTGTAACCATCTTCTTGCGAATGCGAGTAGCCGTCACATCTCTTCTCAGAGATAAGCTGCCACCATTCTAGCGAGTCTTTCACTCTGTATTTTTACAGTCTCTATACATTTCTTTCATTAATAGAAATCGTGTATTACTGTATATATGAGTTTACGGTTGCATCTCTGATACATTTCTATTATATTATTGAATATCTGCAATATCTCTGTGCATTTCTTTATTATATCTCCGCTCTCATTTCGTGCCGAAAATAATACGGATCAAGAGAGGAGCCATAAAGCTCCAGTACATTAGCACGGATGAACATGTTGCTGACATGTTGACCAAGCCCCTATCTCGTGTGAAGTTTGAGTACTTCCGAGACAAGCTTGGCATAGTCCAAAAGGACCTTCCTCGAAAGGGGGAGTAGTTGTTGTGATGAGATATTCCTTGCTTCCGACCTTGTGGTTGTGACGTAAAGCAGGACGTGTACCTTACTTCTCACCTAGTTGTCAGATGTAAAGAAAGATGAGATGTTCCTTGCTTCTGACCTAGTTGTTAGACGTAAAGCAAGATGGGATGTTCCTTGCTTCTGACCTAGTTGTCAGACGTAAAGCAAGATGAGATGTTCCTTGCTTCTGACCTAGTTGTTAGACGTAAAGCAAGATGAGATGTTCCTGCTTCTGACCTAGTTGTCAGACATAAAGCAAGATGATGTGTTCCTTGCTTCTGACCTAGTTGTCAGACGTAAAGCAAGATAATGTGTTCCTTGCTTCTAACCTAGTTGTCAAACGTAAAGAAAGATGATGAGTACCTTGCTTCCGACCTGATGGTTGTGACGTAAATCAAGATGTGTACCTTTCTTTCGACCTGATGGTTGTGACGTAAAGCAAGATGATATGATGAGACTAGCACTGAGATTCCAGTTAGATAGCTATGACGTAAAGCCAGTCTAGTATCCTGCTTCCAACCAGATGGTTGTGACATAAAGCAGGACGAGTATCTTGCTTCCAGCTTTAGTGATGTGACGTAAATCAAGACGATGAGATGAGACTAGTATTGTGCTTCCAGCTTGATAGCTATGACGTAAAG
This sequence comes from Picea mariana, assembly GCA_032191745.1. Classification (NCBI taxonomy): domain Eukaryota; kingdom Viridiplantae; phylum Streptophyta; class Pinopsida; order Pinales; family Pinaceae; genus Picea; species Picea mariana. The sequence continues at coordinate 11,581 of JASDQU010014814.1, forward strand.
ACAATCTAGTATCTTGATTCCAGCTTGAGTGTTGTGACGTAAAGAAAGACATTGAGATGAGACAAGTACTGAGCTTCCAGCTTGATAGTTGTGATGTAAAGACAATCTTGTATTATGATGAGCCAGCCTTGTGCTATGATGGTGATGATGTATCAGAATTTATACTAATACATATTGATGCAGATGATGATCGCATTCCTTTGAGAATGACGATGTTGTCGATGAAGAAAACTTCTGATGATTTATAGATATGCCAGTCAGTGTTCCAAGATGATATTGATGATGTTGTCCTCTCACCCATTTAATGTTGTTGATGATGTTGTCCTGTCTCTCTCGCATGATGATGTTGAAGAATACCCTTCTTGTTAAGGGGGAGTGTTGAAATAAAGTAACTACAAAGTGTATTCTTATTATTATTGATATATTATTCATAGGATCAATCCCCATTGTGGATTGATCATGTCAGTTATTGTAATAGGACCAAATCCCCTTTTGTGGATTGGTCAAAAGACAATTGTAATAGGCAGAATAAGAAGTCGACCCCAACAGATATTAAAGAGGCCCAGAAATATAATAAAGTTGGGTTTACCCACCCAGTTTGAGAAGTCGGCCATGCCAGTGAAGAGACACTTCACATGTGCCAGACTTATATAAATAAAGAGGTCAGCGCCTCACTTAGACACACAACTCACTTTCTCATTGAGAGACAAGTTTTAGATCTGTTGTTGGAGAAGAAGGAGAGAGAGTGGCGCATATCTGGGAGAGAACTTTCTTTATTAGTTTAAGAGATCTCTTGGCATTGTATTGGCTATCTATATTAAGGAATTTTTTTGGGGTTTTCTTCCCCTAGAGGGTTTCCCAGGATAAATTTTGTGTCTCTTGTGATTGTGTATTTCTCAGTGATCTTAGATTATCCTATTGTTATCTAATGAAATGCAAACAATTATAATAATGGCTTAAACATTAACACATAAGATGATACAGTTTCTTTCGAAGAAACAACTTGTTTACCAGGGACTTTGATTGATACAAATTCTCCAACTTATCCCATAGTTCCTTGGTTGTAGATTCTCCTGAGATATTCAACAACACCGAATCTGCCAGGCAAAGTCAAATAGTACTCCTTGCTCTTTTGTCCAAATTCTCCCAATCTTCCTTCGACATACCAATAGGTGGTGTACTAGTAGTTTTTGTACTAGTAGTTTGTGTACCAGTAGCCTGTGTGCTAGTAGATGGTGTACCAGTAAGCTGTTTACCAAGATCCACAATGATCCATTGTTCTTTGTCTACAAGAAGGTCCTCCATCTTGAGCTTCCATAGCTCAAAGTTTTTACCATTGAACTTCTCTATCTCGATTCTAGATGAGCTCGCCATTCCTCTTTCTATACTCAAATATCCATTGCAAAATCTCCCACTAAACCCAGGTTTATCACAAACCCAAGATAAACTTGATCTATCAAGACCGAGCCAAACCCTCAACAACAAAGGCGTCCCTTTGAAGCTAAAAACGAGCTCTGATACCACATGTAAGTTTTAAACCTGCGAAGTAAAGCAATGCATATAGATTCTTAAGAAAAACATAAATTAATTAATGGCTCATTCACATAGTACACAAAGATTTATACCGGAAACCCTCAACCGGGGAAAACATTTCTTTTTATTCCTTATATCGAATTTCACCATTCACCATACAATATATACAATGTTTTTAGGTATTCCGTAGATACCAAAACCCTAATCCTTTAATCCACGATTAATTTAGAAAACCGCTAAAAATAGCAAAACCCGCAGTTGTCGAACCTGACACACCCACACACACACATGCAAAGAATATAACATATACCCAACAGAAAGGACCCTTTGCAACATGCTCAAATGCTTCAATTATTAAAGTGACACTTACCATGAGACTAGACTTGTTACCTCATGAACCAAGACATGTTGTCCTTTCTAGGCCAAGCTGGTGTGGTAGATGTTGTTATGTTGTTGTTGATGCATGGTGATGTGTGGTGGAGAGGAGGGCCTATGTCTACTAAATGTGGGCTCAGTTGGTTCTCTAGCTCTCAACACTCCATGTTTTCTATCTGCGAGCCTCAAGACATTATCTCCTTAGTTATCCCTAGCCTGGGGTAACATTTGGCTCCTACATGGGAACATGTGCTCGCTATAAAGTACATGAGAACCTCACAAGCATATTTTAACAAAAATATCTAAGACCAAGAGAGCATTGTACACCAGTATGAGAGAAAGAATGGACCTGCCTACAAATAAGAACACCCTATGTAAGCTCACTATCTATAGAAGAAACTTTCATACAAATAAACCTTGCATCTATAGTGAAGAGATGATAAATAAGCTTACCCAAGGAAAATGAAAATCCACAGAGCGGAATGGTTGATGAGCTTAAGCAACAAGCAATAGTGAGATGAGGTAAACCATTGGGTTAATGGACAAGATATTAAATTATTGAGTTTGATGTTACTTCACCCCTTTACATGAGTGATTTGTCCTCTAGTGATGAATCATTCAATTAGAGAGTTCAATAGCCTCCCATGAGTGATTTTTATTTTAGTGAATCGTTGAGCTAGGGAATATTTCTCGTGTTGGATGAGTGATTTATCTTTTATTGTTGGGTTAGAGAGTAGTAAACCCAAAATTATGCACCAACATAAAAAATATTTCCAAGTAAAATGTGCAAGCACCAAATCGCTAAGGTAAAGGCTCTTCAAGGTGGCAACATTGGGTTAAAGCGTTGACTTGATATGCTAAGAGAGTGATGTAAGGCCTCTTCCATACATACCGATGAAAATACATTCCATGCTTACCAAAAAAAAAAAAAATATTGAGCTAAGGAATCGTTGAGTTCAAGTGCTAAGTCACCGAGATGATTCGGCTTTGATCAGAGCTATCTTGGCTTTGTTGTTGTTGAAATATTGTAACTTCAAAGAATATTCTAATTATATTTGAGTTATTATTGTATAGATCAAATYGCCTTTTGCGGATTGATCAAGTCGGGCCTTATGTAAGATCAAATTCTCTTTTGTGGATTGGTCAAATTTTATTTGTATAGTGGTATTTGTAAAGTCGGTCCCTAGTAATTATAAAGTGGTTTTAGCCCTTCTAGGAGAATTTGTCTCAACCAAGTGAACAGACACAACCCTAGCGCCATCTCACACTTGTATTTATATGTGAGGTTGGTGTCTCATTTGAACACACTCACTCACTCATCTAGTGCGCATATCTTGAAGGCAAATGCAGTTGCAAGAAGAAGTCTAACGAAGGAGAAGAGAGGTGCATGCTTGGTCTTGGTCTATCTTTGGTGGTTTGGTCTTAGTCTTGGCATTATATTAGCAATCTATTATTGAGGAAGTTTTGTTGGGTTTTCTCCCCCATGACGGTTTCCCGGGATAAAATGTTGTGTACCTTGTGATTGTGTTTCTTTCAGTGATCCTTTTTATATTGTTGTTTTGGAAATGCATTGAATGCTCAGGAAATTTGGAAATAACCTAATAACGACAGTAAAACTTAACATGGTATCAGAGCTTGACTGAATAGATCATCTTTCACTAGGTGTCTTGACGTTTTTGTTGTCGTACAAGAAAATTATGGATTTTTATTGAAGAGGAAGTTTTGACCAAAGGCCACATGGGGAAGTGTGTCTTTCCCTAGCACATCTTTTGGCATCTTGAGCGAAATTTTTCAGTCACTAGTTTCTCTGGAAAGTAAAACCCTCATTTTGACTGGTACCAAAAAAACAAAAGTATCAATCCAGAATTGCGCAGGTCAAGTTTCAAGGGATAAAACTTGGAATTTTCTGAAATCGTTTGCTCCAACAAACTCACCTCATTCCAGTGCATCTCTTGGTGAGCTCAGTTTCATTTTCTAAGCACTTTCATTTTCTGGTCATTTTCTTAGCTCCAGGTCAAGATGTCTGCAAGCACCAAGCTTGTTGACAAGTTAGAAGGTGTGGAAAATTCTCGTGCCTGGAAGTACAGGATTTGACTCATTCTTGAAGAGAATGACCTTGCAAAATTCATAAAAGAAAATGTACCAGAGCCGGAAGAAAATGCAGCCAAAGAGAAGTACAAGAAGGATACGATTAAGGCTAAAATAATAATTGCAAATTCCATTAAATACCACTTGATCCCTCAAGTGTCTTCTAAGAATACTCCAAAAGATATGTTTGATTCCCTAATTAGATTGTATGAAGAAAGGAACATCAATCGGAAGATAAACTTGAGAACCCAACTCAAGAATACAAAGATACAAAAGGAGAAACAATTCAAGACCATTTCTCTAGGGTTTCTCAATTCAAGGAACGGTTAGAGGCAATTGGAGATAACCTAGATCAATATGAACTCGTGATGACAACTCTTAATGGTCTCACAAGACCTTGGGATGCCTTCATCCAAATTGTTTGTGAAAGAAAAGAAAAACTCAAATTTGACAATTTATGGAAATAATGTGTTCAAGAAGAAGCAAGAGTGACTAATCGAGAAGTTTTTCTATTAATAGATCAAGATTGAGCCCTAGATTATCATGCTAAAGGTGGAAAGGAAAAGTCTCATTTTCAAAAGGAGACTCACTTTCATAAAGAATATCACTCTCCAAAAAGATTCCAGAAATATCATAAGGGTAAAAGAAAGGGAAAAGATTTATCCTCCTACCAGTGTTATCATTGTGATAAGATGGGACACATTGCTAAGAATTGTCCTGCCAGAAGGGGAGAATATACGAGGAGAAATAAAACAAGACATCATGCCCATGCAGCTGAAGATGATGAGCCACCCAAGAAGTTAGCTAAAGAAGAGATTGAATAATATGTTTTGTTTTCCGCTCTCTCAGGATTTGTGACACCTAGAGAAGATACTTGGCTCATATATAGTGGTGCCTCTAAGCACATGACAGGTCAGAAGAATACTCTCTCCATCCTTCTCTCTCCATCCTTATAGAAAAGGACTCCCCTCAGAAAGTTTCACTTGGAGATGATTATCAGTACCCTATCAAAGGAATGGGAGAAAACATCTACAAACTTGATTCAGGAACTATGATGAGAATGAAGGATGTACTCTATGTACCAGGTTTGAAAAAGAAAAAACTTTCTATCTCAGCTCTAGATAAGAAAGGTTTCAGGATTTCATTTGTAGATGATGAAGTTCTTATGTGATCTAAAGGAAAAACTATAAAATATGCATCTATTATTGGAATAGAAGAAGGTGGTTTGTACAAGTTAAAGGGTCACTCAGATGTAGCCTTGACTCACTCTATTGAAAGTCCTTGTGAACTTTGGCATAGAAGAATAGCTCACATCAACTACAAAGCCTTACCATATGTGAGCAAGGTAGTTACAGGTTTACCAGAACTAAAGGTTGATCATGAAGGTGTATGCAAGGGATGTGCACAAGGAAAGAACTCAAAGAATCATTTTCCAAAGAGAGACAATAAAGCAGAAGGAATTTTGGAAAATTTCCACTCAGATGTATGCGGTCCAATGACATCAGCCTCTCTAAGCGGGTATGTATACTATGTATCTTTTATTCATGATTACTCTCGTAAGACTTAGGTTTATTTCTTGAAGTCAAAAGATCAAGTACTTGGAAAGTTCAAGGAATTCAAAGCCTTGGTAGAAAACCTCTCTGAAAGAAAAATCAAGATCCTCATGTCAGACAATGGAGGAGAGTACACTTCAAGAGAATTTGGAAACTTCTGCATAGATTTCGGGATTAAGAGGGATCTCACCACTCCTTATAATCCTCAACAAAATGGTGTAGCAGAAAAAAAGAATAGAACAATTATGGAAGCAGTAAATACTATGATTCATGATCAATATCTTCCAATGCACTTGTGGGTTGAAGCAGCAAGAACATCAGTATATGTCCAGAACAGATTATCCCACAGTGCACTTGGATACAAAACCCCTGAAGAAATGTTCACCAGAAATAAGCCAGAAGTCAACCATCTCAAAATATTTGGTTTTCCAGTATTTGTACACATTCCAAAAGAAAAGAGAACTAAGTTGGATCATTCAGGAAAGAAGGGAATATTTGTTGGATACTGTGAGGTCTCTAATGCATTAATAATATACATACCAGGATACCATCATATTGAGATCAACAGAGATGTAACCTTTGATGAAGATGAAACACTTAAGAGATCAATAAAATGTCATCTTGAAGAAGTATATGAAGAAGAACATGTGACTCTCAGAGTTACAAAACCCGTAAAGGAAGTTGCAGTTACCCCTGATGATGAGATTCCAAAAGATCATGGTATGATAGAATCTCAAGAACCTCCCCGTATGACGATCTCTCACAAGAGAAAGCCAGCTTGGGTGAAATAACTTATTCAAGATGTAGAGAAGTATGGTTCCCTAGAAGGAACCATGAGACAAAGCAATAATCCTAAGCCATTCTCCAGCTATATGGCCTTGATGTGTAATCTTGTAGAAAAGGAACCTACTTTGTTTGAAGAAGCCATTCAGAAGAAAGAATGGATGGACGCCATGACAGAAGAATACCATTCCATTATGAATAATGATGTATGGGAAGTAGTTCCCAAACCAAAGAACAAACATGTGATATCTTCCAAATGGATATAAAAAATAAAAACATGCAGCAGACAAAAGCATTGAAAAACATAAGGAAATATTTGTGGCTCATGTATTTTCTCAAAAGGAAGGTATTGACTATGAAGAAACACTTTCTCATGTAGCCAAATACACTTCTATCAGAACCGACATATCTCTTACAACCAAAATGAAGTGGAAGTTGCTCTAGATGGATGTGAAAACATATTTATTAAATGGTGTTATTGAAGAAGAAGTGTATATAGAGAAACCACAAGGGTTTGAAGTTGAAGATAGAAAGATTCATGTATGCAAGTTGACGAAAGCTTTGTACGGGTTGAAGCAAGCTCCTAAAGCTTGGTATGGCAGAATTTATAGTTTCATGGAAATCTTAGGCTTTACCAAGAGTAAAGTTGATCCTAACCTTTACTTCAAGCTTATGAATGATGAGCCAGTTATATTGCTACTATATGTGGATGATTTATTCTTGACAGGAGAATAAAAACTCATCACAAATTGCAAGAAAACGCTCGCTATAGAATTTGAGATGAAATACCTAGGCCGGGTGCATTATTTCTTAGGTCTTGAAGTTTGGCAGAGCCCAGAGAAGATCTTCCTTAACCAAGGAAAGTATGCAGTTGAATCTCCATTACCACACCCATTACCACACCCATGGAAACAAATTTGAATCTCCTGGTTGATACTTCGTCAGAGTTGGTTGATGCTACTCTAAATAGATAGATTATTGGTTCGTTGATGTATCTGATGAATACCAGGCCAGACATATGATTTTTTGTGAAACCCTTGAGTCATTATATGGTGGAGCCCAGACGTGTTCACCTTGTAGCTCCAAAGCATGTGATGAGATACCTTAAGGGTACGTTGGATTATGGTCTATGTTATATTGGAGATCATGACTTCATATTGTATGGTTATACTGATTCAAATTGGGTTGGAAGTGCTTCAGACAGAAAGAGCACTTCAGGATGTTGTTTCAGTTTAGGGTCAACCATGACTTCATGGCAAAGCAGGAAGCAATCCATTATTTCTCTCAGCACGACAGAAGCGGAGTACATTGCATCTTGTTCCTCCAGTTGTGAATCCATATGGCTTCGAAATTTGTTGACAGGTATGTTCGATCTGGAGATGGAAGCCACCGTGACTCTATGTGATAACCGGAGTTGTATAAAGATGACAGAGAACCCAGTGTTCCATGATAAATCAAAGCACATAGAGATCCAGTACCACTACACTCATGATATGGTGTAGAGGGGAGTTTTAAAGCTCCAATATGTTGGCACAGATGAGCAGGGAGCAGATGTGTTGACTAAGCCTCTGTCTCGTGTGAAGTTTGAGTACTTTCGAGACAAGCTTGGTATTGTCTGAAAGGACTTCCCTCCAAAGGGGGAGTGATGTTGATGATACTATGGTATCCTAACCAACAGCGGGTAGCTCTGTTAAGATTTTATATCCTAGGGAATATTATGATTCTTGGGAAGATCTCGAAGGTCCGGTAAGGACGGTCTGTCAGAGTACTTGTGCATGTATATGTCAGTTGTGGTCAGTAGTGGTAGCTCAGTTAGGATTTTATATCCTAGGGACTCTTATGATTCTTAGGCATATCCTGAAGGTATGGTAAGGACGGTCTGTGAGAGTACCATGTGGTAGCTTGTTGGGATTTTATACCCTAGGGAATCTTATGATTCCTGGGCAGATCTCAAAGGTTTGGTAAGGATGGTCTGTCAGAGTACCAAAAATGTTGTTATTAATGCACCTGTCTCATTCTGTTTCCACATGTTGATGATGATGTTCCAACTTCGTGTTGTTGAAGATGTTGTTCCAACTTCGTGTTGTGGATGATGTTGTTGTTCCAGATTCGTGTTGTTGATGATGTTGTTACAACTTCATTTTTTTGATGATGTTGTTGTTCCAGCTTCGTGCTATTGATATTGATGTTTCACCTTCATGTTGACGATGTTGATGATGATGATGATGATGTTAATCCAACTCCATGTTGTTAATGATGATGATATTGATGATGAGAAAAACTTCCAATGATTTATAGATGTGTCAGTCAGTGTTCCAGATGTTGATGATGATGTTTTCGTCTCCTTCTCTTGATGATGTTGTATTGAGTCATGTCAATAGAATACCCTTCTCGTTAAGGGGGAGTGTTGAAATATTGTAACTTCGAAGAATATTCTAATTATATTTGAGTTATTATTGTATAGATCAAATCCCCTTTTGCGGATTGATCAAATCAAATATTGTGTAAAATCAAATCCCCTTTTGTGGATTGGTCAAGCTATATTTGTATAGTGGTATTTGTAAAGTCGACCCCTAGTAATTATAAAGTGGTTTTATCCACTTCTAGGAGAATTCAGCTCAACCAAGTGAAGAGACACAACCCTAGCGCCATATCACACTTGTATTTATATGTGAGGTTGGTGTCTCATTTGAACACACTCACTCACTCATCTAGTGTGCATATATTTGAAGGCAGTTGCAGTGGCAGGAAGAAGTCTAACGAAGGAGAAGAGAGGCACATGCTTGGTCTTGGTCTTAGTCTTGGAATTGTATTGGAAATCTATTATTGAGGAATTTTTGTTGGGTTTTCTCCCCCATGAGGGTTTCCCAAGATAAAATGGTGCTTACCTTGTGATTGTGTTTCTTTCAGTGATCCTCTTTATATTGTTTTTTTAGAAATCCATTGAATGCTCATGAAATTTGGAAAAAACCTAATAACAACAGTAAAACTTAACAGTTGCTGCCCAAGGAGAAAAATCCATTGTCTACAAGGTATTGATCATCATTGACAAGCTCCACACAAAGCTAACTGCACACAAAAAACGGACAAAAAACTCATTACTACAAACAATTTGTTGATGTTTTTTTGGTAGATACGAGAGGTATTCTCCTCCTAGACAATGTTTCTTAGAAGAGAAGAAAATTATGGAAGTCAAAGAAAGACCATTGAACAGTGGAAGAACACCCCAGAAGAGAAGTCGGCCCACAAGAAAAAGAATAAGCAGAATTAGAACCTCTAGAAAGAGAAGTTGGCCCATAGGAAAAAGATAAAGGGAAAAATAGAATTTCCCAAAGAATAAGTCGGTCCAACAAAAGTGACTTGAAGGATATAAATAAGGAGACGTCTTGCTCATTTGGAGACACACACTCACTCATCTCTCACTCAAGAAGAAGACACTAATCTGAGGCAAGGAAGGAATTTGTAACACTACAGCTCTTGGAGTTCTTGGTTATTCTTGGTGGTGATTTCTTTAGTGCACTCTCCTTGGAAGAKGTGTGCTATCTCTGTATGGTGTTGTTGTTGCAACTATTTGGTATGATATCTCTATTTGGTGTGCTAGCCGTGTGATAGGGTGTTTTAATTATATGTTTCTCTTGAGAGTTGGTTCATGGTTGAATTACATTATTGGACAGAATCTATCTAAGAAAGGTTGGTTGGGTTTTTCCCCAAGTTTGGGGTTTTCCCAAGATAAACTCTGATGTCTTCTTGTGCTTGTTTATGATGCTGATATTTTCAGTGCATGATATAATTGTTAATGTAAAATAATATCTAAGAACCCCAGTAAATCTATTGCTCTGAAAAATTAAGAAAATATAGCATGGTATCAGAGTTGGTTACCTTCAAGACAGTCTAACAGTTGGAAGTAAAGATCTTAAGATTTGCAGCGTCACAATTTTTCAAGCTTGTTGCGCACTTGTTCCAATTTGTTGGGACTAATTCAACTTTAGAGAAATTCACCCAACCCTAGCACACCCCCTGCAACACTCAGATTGTAATTTGATGAAGTTTGATTTTTGGGGGATTTATCGGTCCTAGGGTTACTGCCAAGGAAAATGATTACCAGCATGAGAGTTGAGGATAGACTGGATGGAGCAGATAACTTCAAATCATGGAAGCATAGGGTACTCCTCATTCTAAAAGAAAATTATTTTATGGATCATATAAAGTTGGTGCTTCCAAAACCAAAAGAAGAAGAAGCCAAAGAAAAATTCAAGAAAAATGAAGTCAAGGCCAAGAGGATCTCGACAGACTCAATCAAGGACCATTTGATACCTAATGTATCAAAATTTAAGACACTAAAGGAAATGTTTGATTCCCTAACCAAATTATATGAAAGAAAGAATACTATTCAGAATCTAACCCTAAGGCATCAACTCAGAGACGTAATGATGAACAAGTTAGAAACCATCTCCAACTACTTCATGATAATTTTGTCGATCAATGGCCAGTTAGAATCCATTGGAGAATCTGTGGATGATGCAGAGCTTGTGACTACTACACTCAATGTATTTCCCTCTTATTGGGATCCATTTGTTCAAGGAATTTGCACAAGAAGTAAATTTCCCAAATTTGACAAGTTGTGGACAAATTGTACCCAAGAAGAATCTAGGTTGATATCAAAAACTTAGAA
>JASDQU010014814.1:59145-88060 GCA_032191745.1 Picea mariana
ACTTTTTCACCTGTAGCCAGATATACCTCCATCTGATCTACCATTGCACTAGCTTCTTCCATAGATTGAAAGCTACATCATATGGATGTAAAGACAAATTTTCTCAATGGTGAAATCGAGGAAGAAGTTTATATTGAGAAGCCAGGAGATATCGTTATACACAATGAAAAATCTCATGTATGTGGGTTGAAGAAAGACCTATATGGACTAAAACAAGCACCATGTGTTTGGTACGATAAAATGGATGGATTTCTGATGAGTTTGGGCTTCAACAAAAGTGCAGCTGATCCAAACTTGTAATATCACATTGATGGCAATGAGTGTCTGATTTTGGTATTATATGTGGATGATCTTTTCCTCACTGGTTCAAAGAGACTCATTGTTGAATGCAAGCAAGCATTAACTGCCAAATTTGAAATGAAGGATTTGGGCCTAATGCATTATTTCTTGGAACTAGAAGTATGGCAGAGAACAGATGATATTTTCCTAAGTCAAGGAAAATATACTATGGAGATACTGAAAATTTTCAGTGTGACAGAATGCAAATCCATGCCTACTCCAATGGTAATGGATTTAAAGAAAATGAGTGACACTGATTCTGGAGACGTAGATCCACATTTATACCGACAACTCATTGGATCTTTGATGTATCTGGTTAATTCCTGATCGGACATTTGCTATGCAGTGAATGTGCTTAACCATTTTGTGAGCCAACCAAAACATACACATTGGATAGTTGCAAAACATGTATTGAGATACTTACAAGGCACAACTAGTTATGGCCTGAGATATGCAGCCAATGTGGACTTAAGCTTGCAAGGATATGCCGATGCAGATTGGGAAGGAAGTGCAGTAGACAGAAAGAGCACCTCAGGTTGTTGCTTCACCTTAGGATCAACCATGGCTTCCTGGTGTAGCAGAAAACAAAGCTCTGTGGCTTTAAGCACAGCAGAGGCAGAGTACATTTCACTAAGTGTGGCAGTTCGTGAAGTTGTATGACTTCACAAACTTTTGACTGACTTGTTCGATCATGAGATAGATCCGACTACTATTCATTATGACAACCAGAGTTGTATAAATTTCTCTGAGAACCCGATGTTTCATGACAAATCGAAACACATTGAAATCAAGTATCACTATATCAGAGACATGGTGCAGAGAAAGAAAGTACACATACAGTATCCTTCTACTCATGAACAAATTGCAGATATATTCACTAAACCACTTGCCAAGACAAAGTTCGAGTATTTCCGTGAGAGACTTGGCCTAGTGGAAAATACCTCCCTAGCTGAGAGGGAGTGTTGATGATTGCATCTATGTGAGACATTCTCCAACTTACAAACCTGTGAGATGTGGATCATTGCATCTATGTGAGTCTTTCTCGTAGCTTACAAACCTGAGAGAAATCCCCTAAGAAGGGTACATGGTTCATGCCTGAGACAGACCTAGAATGTAGAGATGACCTCCTCCATTCAAAGAGTTGAGAAGAACTCCAGATGATTATCCAGTGGGAAAGGCGATATGTTCAGTTAGACGTGCATGTGGTTGAGCACAAGGTGCATGTGTGAAATCCCAAAGTGTTGGGTGCATCGTCATGTGAACAGAAATGAAGATGATGTATTAGCCTCCTCTAAGAAGCAGATTCGACAAGAAAACTCCAAATGATTCTCTTGTGTGAGGCAGTGGGAAAGAAGATCTGTAGAGTGGATGTGCATGTGGACGAGCACAAGTGAACATGTGAAGATCTGGTTCTTCTGTGTAATGCAGTGAGCCAAAGATATGACATCCCTATGGATGTGCCCCTAGTGGATGAGCACTAGTGGGTGTATCAGATCCCTTGCTATATATTGTTCAAGATTCAGACCTGCCTGTAACCCTAATTGTTATGTAAAGGGTACAGGTCGGCCCCACCTTAATGTGATTAGTAATAAATGTAAAAGATAATTAATCTGGTTAATATTAATTATAATGTGACTTAGAGAGGTCGGCCATGTTGTGCCAATAGACACTTATGTTGATAGGACAAGTCTAATATAAGTAAAGGAAGATTCCCCATTGTAAAAACATATCCTTCACACAAGTTTGGAAATTTCAGCAAATACATCCTCTTGGGAAAAATGTGCACCTCTCTTGGGCACTAGTCTTCTAGGGTTTGAGCACCCTCTTTTGTGCTAGGTCTTTCTCTTGAATAATATAGCAAAGGATTTGGTTGGGTTTTCTTCCCTTGTTGAGAAAGGTTTCCCAAGATACTTCTTGTGTTCTTGTGCATGGTGTTTCTTCTTATGATCTTGGTTGTTGCAACATTATTGTTTATAGTTAAGACAAATGAAAATTGAAATGAACTACATGCTTAACATAGCTTATTGAAAAACCAACAATTACATCATGACTTATGTCACTGGGGGTTCAAAAGTTATATTAACTAATTATGACTAAGTCATTTAATAAAAAAACAAGGAAAAGAATAGTCACTTTATTAAATGAAGTAAAAGGACATAAAAGTGACTTATTAATTAATTAATGAGAAAATAGAATATTTCTCATGGAGAAAATACAAAAGATGAGAAAAGAGGAATTCTCCTCATGCATTCATTAAATAAATTAAAATTGGGTTTCGAAAGATCTCGTGGTTTTTTCTGGCGTTGAGGAGGAGAACCCTTGATGAACATTGATTTTGATAGAGAAATCTATCTATCATAATCAATCTTCAGAGTAGATCACTCAGATCTACTGATTACATTTCATTGGAGGTAATTTCAGTTGCAGAGGTTGTGTATTTTCCCATGGGTAATGGTGAATTTGATGGGTAAGCTAAGCAAATTAGAGGAGGTCGCTTTCTTCATTTCCTGGGCCAAGTTTTGTACAAGACAATCAATCTGATCAGTGGAGGGGATCCAAATTGATTTCTTGATTGAGAACATCATTGAAGGGGAGGATTATATAGTTATATTGCTTTGCAAGCAAGCAGGTTGATTCCCACGTTTTATTGCATTGTAATTTTGTGTGGTTGTGGTTTTCTTCATCAAAGAGGGACGAGTTGTTGTAGTTGCGTATTGACAGAGACTAAGGGCTGAATTGTTGCTAAAGGGAAGTGTCTAGCTATAAGGAGGAGTCCCATTGGCTGTTGAACAATTTCTGGAGCTGCATGGAGCTATTTCCCATTCTTTCCTCAAGTCGTGGGGGTTTCTTTTTGCAATAACCGTCCATTATTTCATCTACTTCAGTTCTGTTCACTTTGGCATAGTGTGGAGCAGCAGGAATGAGTGATTTCAGTCTATATATACCAGTCTTCCTCAAGAAATCAACTGCTACATCATTTAAACCATGTTCTCTTTGTCATTTGCATTATCTTTAGTAATAAGAGTTGTTGTTATACAAGTTGGATATTTAAATAAAGGAAAATTGATATTTAAATGAAGGAGATTTGGAGTTAATATTATTGTGCATTAGAGTTGTTATGTAATAAATGAACAAGACAAATTATGCATGCTTAAACCACTTATCTACTAAACCCAAAATTGACAAGGAAACTACAAGAATTCCATTACGGAATTTTACAGTGGTATAATAGCATGATCTTGGCCAGCTATGGGGACTTTGGAAAGATTGTGAATGCATGAGCAGTTAAATGAATACATAGGACCTCCAAAACATCTCCTATAGACGGCAAAGGTACAAGAACATGGATCCAGGGTCAGAAGAGGAAGAAGTTGAGATCAGACTTGAAGAAGATAAGGGTAAAGAAGTTATGGGAGACGATGACAAGACAATGTTTAATAGTCTCATCAGTTCTTTGAATGATTTGGCCAAAGGCCAAAAGGAAATGTTGGTAGCCATAAACAGGTTAGCAGATAAACCAGGTGAAAGCCATAACAATTTGAGTAATAATGGTGAAGGGGGATCACACAATGGAGGAAGAGTGCAGGCACAAACTACTATGCAGAGTCACCCTCATCTTTCTAGTAGATCTACTAGACCGACCCTACCTCAGTTCTTAGATGGTACCACAGCAGGTATGGTAGTTCAGGAAGAACAGGAGCCTTATGGGGCTTCTTTTGAGGACTATCGGACTTTGGGGGATGATTTCCATGCAGTTATGTCACTTGCTCATTTTTGTAACTTAAAAAGCAGAAACAAACCAAGATGGTTTAACAGAGCACATAGTCAAAACTTTGAGTTGCAACACACATTGGGAAAGCTTACTATTCCCAATTTTGGTGGGTCATCCAGCTCCACAGCAAGGGATTGGGTACAAAAATTGGATACATATTTCCAATTCAACTTCCTCGTCCTCTTAGCACCAAAAAGCAACGAAAAATCAACCCACTAGCTTATCTAATTCTCGTAGGCTAGGTTGGGAGATGTGTAAGGGAATTACATCATGACTTATGTCACTGGGGGTTCAAAAGTCATATTAACTAATTATGACTAAGTCATTTAATAAAAAAGCAAGGAAAAGAATAGTCACTTTATTAAATAAAGTAAAAGGACATAAAAGTGACTTATTAATTAATTAATGAGAAAATAAAATATTTCTCATGGAGAAAAATACAAAAGGGAAAAGAGGAATTCTCCTCATTCGTTCATTAAATCAATTAAAATTGGGTTTCGAAAGCTCTCGTGGCGTTTTCTGGCATTGAGGAGGAGAACCCTTAATGCACATTGATTTCGATAGAGAAATCTATCTATCCTAATCAATCTTCAAAGTAAATCACTCAGATCTACTGATTGCATTTCATTGGAGGTAATTTTAGTTGCACAGGCTGTGGATTTTCCCATGGGTAATGGTGAATTTGATGGGTAAGCTAAGCAAATTAGAGGAGGTCGATTTCTTCATTTCCTGGGCCAAGTTTTGTACCAGTGAATCGATATGATCAGTGGAGGGGATCTGAATTGATCTCTTGATTGAGAACATCATTGAAGGGGCGGATTAGATAGTTATATTGCTTTGCAAGCAATCAGGATGATCCCCACGTTTTATTGCATTGTAATTTTGTGTGGTTGTCATTTTCTTCATCAAAGAGGGACGAGTTGTTGTAGTTGTGTATTGACAGAGACTAAGGGTCGAATTGTTGCTAAAGGGAAGCATCTAGCTACAAGGAGTCCCATTGGTTGTTGAACAATTTCTGGAGTTGCGTGGAGCTATTTCCCATTCTTTCCTCAAGTCGTGGGGGTTGCTTTTTGCAATAACCGTCCATTATTTCATCTACTTCAGTTCTATTCACTTTGGCATAGTGTGGAGCAGCAGGAAGGAGTGATTTCAGTCTATATATACCAGCCTTCCTCAAGAAATCAACTGCTACAACATTTAAACCAAGTTCTCTTTGTCATTTGCATTATCTTTAGTAATAGGAGTTGTTGTTATACAAGTTGGATATTTAAATAAAGGAAAATTGATATTTAAATGAAGAAGATTTGGAGTTAATATTATTGTGCATTAGAGTTGTTATGGAATAAATGAACAAGACAAATGATGCATGCATAAACCACTTATCTATTAAACCAAAAATCGACAAGGAAACTACAAGAATTCCATTATGGAATTTTACACCAGTGTACATACATGTTCCCAAGGAGAAGAGAATGAAGTTGGAGCCTTCAGGAAAGAAGGGCACCTTCGTTGGATACAGTGAGACTTCGAAGGCCTACAGAATATACACTCTCGAACAGAGACAGATCAAGATTAGTCGAGACGTGACATTTGATGAAGATGAATCCTTCAGAAGATCTAGGGAGTCTCACATGGATGAAGACCGAGAGGAGCAGGAGGCTCCAAGGGATGCATTGATAGTTGACTCTAGTCCAGAGGAACACATTCTAGAAGACCATAATGAGACAGTAGAGCCAGAGAGACGAGCATGGCTTCAGGACACCTTGAAGGAAGTTGAAGGACATGCAGCTCCCAAAGGCTCTTTTAGAGAGAGCAAGAGACCACACAAGTTTTCCAGCTATGGGGTGTTGATAAGTAAAATCATTGATTCAAAACCTTCCACTTTTGAAGAAGCTACTAAGCAGCCAGTATGGAAGGATGCCATGATGGAGGAGTATCAGTCCATCATGAAGAATGATGTGTGGGAAGTGGTTCCAAGACTAGAAGAGAAGTCAGTGGTGACATCCAAGTGGATCTACAAGATCAAGCATGTTGTAGATGGCAGCATAGAGAAGTACAAAGCGAGATTTGTGGCTAGAGGGTTCTCCCAGAAAGAGGGGGAAGATTATGATCAGACATTTGCTTCAGTAGCAAAGTACACTTCCATCAAATCGATCATTGTTATTGCTTCAGTGATGGGATGGAAATTACACCAGATGGATGTCAAGACTGCTTTCTTGAATGGTGTAACTAAAGAAGAAGTGTACATAGAGCAGCCACAAGGTTTTTTTATCCATGGGAAGGAGTCCCGTGTTTGCAAATTGAAGAAGGATTTGTACAGACTTAAGAAAGCACCCAGGGTATGGTATGTGAGAATAGATAGTTACCTGATAAGGTTGGGGTTTACCAAGAGTGATGCAAATCCCAATCTTTACTACAAGGTTGAATATGATTGCCCATTGATTTTGGTCCTATATGTGGATGACATGTTTCTTACAAGGGATGAGAAGCTCATAGTTGGGTGAGCGAGGGAGCTCACTTCAGAGTTTGAAACGAAGGACTTGGGTCTAATGCACTTTTTCTTGGGATTGGAGGTGTGGCAGAGGCTAGATGAGATTTTCCTTAGCCAAGGAAAATATACCGTTGAGATATTGCAAAGATTTGGGATGATGGATTCCAAGTCCATGGCCACACCTATGGTCACAAATATGAAGCTCTTGAATGATTCATCTTCATATTTGGTGGATCCCACGATGTATAGACAATTGATCAGATCTTTGATGTATCTAGTTAATAGCAGACCGGATATATGTTTTGCAGTGAACACTTTGAATCAATACATGGTTGAGCCTAGACATGTAAATTGGATAGCAGCGAAACATGTGTTGAGGTACCTACATGGTACAATTGGATATGGTCTTAGATATGTCTCATATGGAGAAGTGAAGTTGCAGGGTTATACAGACTCTGACTGGGCGAGGAGTGCAGTGGACCGAAAAAGCACATCATGATGTTGTTTCGGTTTGGGATCAGGTATGATCTCATGGTTGAGCAAAAAACAAACGTCAGTGGCACTCAATACAACAGAGGCAGAGTATATTGCAGTCAGTGTTGCAATTCATGAAGCAGTGTGGCTTCAAAAGTTGCTTGTAGGGTTATTTGATCTAGAGTTGGAGCCAACTTTGATACATTGTGATAATCAAAATTGCGTAAAGATTTTAGAGAATCATGTCTTTCATGACAAGTCGAAGCATATAGAGATAAAATACCATTACATCTAAGACATCGTGCAGAGAGGAGTTGTGGTGCTCTGGTACATATCCACAGATGAACAGATAACAGACATTATCACCAAGCCTTTGTCTAGAGTGAAGTATGAGTACTTCATAGACAAGCTCGACATGATGCAGAATGCCCACCCTCATTGAGAGGGAGGTGTGATGTTTCTCCTCCAACAAGATTCCCCTTTGGCCAAGGGTGTTCCATATCAGTTATGTGAGGTGACTGAGGGAGTAATGTATAACCTGGTACAAGTCTTGCCTATGCCATGTGAGGTGGCTAGGTGTGAATAGGGATATCGCGGTAGTCTTTCCTAGCCATAAGAGGTAGTTGTTAGAAAAATAGGCATGCTCGTTTCACCATAGACATAATAGCAATATTGTCTCCCAGCCATAGGCACAAAGGCCATCCCCGAGCACCTTAACCTTGACAGACAGAATAATTCTGGAAGCAAACCAATACCCAACCAAGGTAGCGCACCTTTGCTAACGCACCAAGCAAGAATAACCAAAGACCAAGTAGAAAGTCCAAGCCATAACCAAGAGACCAAGTCACCATTGTTTCAGTTGCAGCTTTCCTCCAGTCATGTGCACTTCTTGTCCTTATGCAGTTGTGAGTGAGTGAGTGACAAATGAGCTCTAGCGCTCTCTATTTATACTGCTCTATCTCACTTGACTGGGTCGACTTCTCTTTCTGGAGGATAATAACTCAATATTAAATATTCTCTTGAGTCGACTTGTCTTCTAGGGTTATTATCCAACGTTTTAGGGTTTCTCTTGCTTCCCAGAATATTCTAGTCTTGTCAAAGGTTACACATGGAGGTTAATACCTCCCGCAGCTACCATAATATCAACACCCCCTCCTAGCTAGGGAGGTATTAAAGGAAATGGTCTTGAGCACAAACAAGCCATTCAACCGGTAGCATCATCATAGCCACACAGGCTGTCCCATGATCAAATCA
Organism: Picea mariana; assembly: GCA_032191745.1. Lineage (NCBI taxonomy): Eukaryota > Viridiplantae > Streptophyta > Pinopsida > Pinales > Pinaceae > Picea > Picea mariana. The sequence goes on from JASDQU010014814.1 coordinate 67,476, forward strand.
TGAGCACCATCATCACAATCCACCTAGATAGTCTCCATGGCAATCAAAACAATGCCATCCAACAGAACACAACCGTGTCTATTCATAGTAGTATATAACTACTATCCAATGGTACACAACCACTCTCAGTAGCACACTACTACTAACCAGTGGCATACAGTCACTACCAGTGGATCACATCCACCATAGTAGCATATAACTATTGTCCAGAGACATACAGTCTCTACAACAATCATATCATCTGATATCAACCTGCATAAACAATATCATGATATAAACTGAGTCATCTGGGCCATTCTTCCACTCACATCTGTGAGATCTAGAAGAGCATCTTCCCTTGGAAGGTGAAGAGTCAGTCATGGGCTATCTGGACTATTCTTCTCAAGCATAGAAGAATAATTGTCCCTGATTTTTGAACCTAGACCATTCACCTAACTGGGTCATTCCTCCGGCACTAATCACGGTGCAACCTAGAGAGAATGAGTCTGCCCTAGGGAATGATTGTCCATGATTGTTGAACTTGGACCATTCACCTAACTGGGCCATTCTTTCGGCACTAATCAAAGTGCAACCTAGAGAGAATGAGTCTTCCCCCTAAGGAATGATTGTTTAGACCATTTCCTAAGGAAATGAATTCCCTGCACCAACCTCCATAACAGACCATTCTTTGAAACTGCTCACAACTGTGAACTTCGAAAGAATGATTGCCCAGCGAGGCGGACCATTCTACTTGACCACTACTTAGAGTGATTGCCAAGAAAAATGATTGTCCTAGACCATTCCCCCACACTTGCCACAAGGGGAATCGTTGTCTATGGCACATCAACAATCTATTGGACCATTTTCATTACGAAAATGATTGTCTGATCTGGACCATTTTCTGAACTGGAAAATGACTGTCCGTCAGAAATCTTGAACCACTTTCCGAACTGGAAAGGCACTGCCCAACCTGGACCCGAACTGGAAAATGATTGTCCATAAATCAATAACATATCAATTCTCTATCCAAACCTGGAAGTTATCACTTCCCTTTCTAATAAGGAAGTCATCTCCATGAGTCCAGATCTGTCCCTTAAGTACGCAAACTTTTCATCTTGGACAGAAGCTTTACCAAAAATATATTCTATATGCTTATCTGTGGAGATATATTGGAGAACCACTTCTCCCCTCTGGACTTTATCACGAAGAAAATAATACTTGATCTTAATGTGCTTCGACCTGTCATGGAACACTACTTTCTCTGAAAACTTCACACGTCTCTAATCATCACAATGTATCACGGTCGAATCCAACCCCTGATCAATCAGTGCAGAAACCAATTTGCAGAGCCACACTACTTACATACAAGCATCACAAGCTGCAATATACTATGCTTTTGTAGTGTTGAGTGCAATAGACTTTTGTTTCCTGCTAGCCCATGATATCATGGCAAAGCTCAAACTGAAACATATCTAAGAATCACGTCTTCTATTATCTGCACTCCCTGCTCAATTTGAATTGATAAATCCATGCAGATGTACTCAAACATTCCACGAAGACATTTCAAGGCATTCTTTGCAATTATTCAATTCTCATGGTTGGGTTCCATCTAGAACTGGCTCAACATGTTCACAACAAAGCAAATGTCTGGCCTAGTATTCATCAAATACATTAAAGAGCCAATCAACTACTGGTACAAGGAAGAGTCTATTGGATCAGAGTCTCTCAACTTCTTATGATCTGTCATCATGGGAGTTTGCCATGGATTTGCAATCCATCATCCCGAACTACTGAGTAACCATTATGATACACTTTATCTGTCACAGGAAGTTTTCGCCATGCTTTTGTTGTACATGAGATGCTATGCATCAAGTTGCTTGAATCCATACAAGGGCTTCTTCCATTTGCATACATGGGTCTCTTTTTAGTATACCTCAAAACCTTGAGATTTCTCTACATAAGCTTCTTCCTCAATTTGCTCTATTGGGAAGAACAGTCTTTTACAACTAACTGATGTAAACTTCAATCCATGGATACTGCAAGATATATAATAGCTTAGATAGAGGTATATCTGGTTTACTGGAACAAGTTGTCGTCATATTCTTCAACCTCCTTCTGGGAGAACCTCTAGTTTTGAATCTCGTCTTGTATCTATCAATGCTTCCATTCATAAGTCTTTTTCACAATTTCTTACATACATTGTTTTTTATCACAGCTTACATTCATTTTGCTTGATTGCTTCTAGTGGGTTCAAACCATATGGCAGTCTTATTATTCTCGATATAATAACTGGTTGTTTTGGATTTTCTTTCTTTTTTTGAAATCTTCATGTTCTTCCTCATGTTCCTCTTTAACTTTGGGGTCCATGGAGTCTATAGATTCCATGCCCTGCCATCCTGAAGATTCCAATTTATCCCTTTCATCATAGGAACATAGATGTAGATGGACAACCAAGGATACTTAAGGCTTCTTTTCAAAAAAGACTTCTTCTAAAGACAAACTAAACATATGTTGCTTATCATGGCTAATATTTCCAATGGGGAACATGGACAGATACTTTGTAATCTTTCACAGACTCTTCAATGGATCATATCATTTAGGAGTAGCTCCCTCCTAATCTCAGCTTCATGCCTAAATGCATGCTCTTCTTTTGGAATTATGCAATCAACTCCCTACATCTAAGAGAGTCCATGCTTTCGTCTGCATCCTTATTGCTATCTACAAAGTGTCACGAATCTTATTCTAGTTTCCTCTTGATTACTGACTTCTTTTTGGTCTGACTCCTTCTGGGTCTCTTCAAGTTTAATTCTGATTTTGTCCTATCTGGCAATAGTTACTTATATAATAGATTCCTCAAGAATTTGTCACCAAAGATTGTCAACGTACTTCATCTTTTTCATGTACATTACTTGACTAGTAGTCATTGTAATAGCAATCCTTATCTTGTTATTCTTCCATAGGTATTGTTTCACTAACCATCTTATCTTCTAAAAAATAGATACACATGATATGTACAGGAACTATGTAAACATGGTGTGTACAAGAACTATGTTACAAAAGAATATTGTTACCTTGACTAGAAGAAGTTTGTTTCATCCTGCTTGACTTTCTTTGAGGGTTCCTTTTCTTCGGCAATTGTTGCTTCATGTGTTTCCTTCCTTTTCTTTAACTCAAGACAGTGGTTCATGTAGTGACCATATTTTCGACAGTTGAAGCATTGTATTTTTGACATATCCTTTTCTTGATTTGGTTTTTTCCTTGAACCAAACTTCTTATTCCTGAAATTCTTGAACTTTGTTGTGAAGGCTTGATCATCATCTTTCTTTTGGGATTTCTCTTTTGCGCTAATCCTTGATTCTTCTTGTGCACAACAAGTCCAAAGTTCTTCAAATGCGAGATACTTCGTTCTTGTGTTCATGCTTGCGGAAAATGCATCCCATGTCTTGGGAAGACCATTAAGTATGATATTTACTAGTTCCTTTTCTGAAATGATTTCCTCAATAGTTTGTAGTTGATCTCTTAGCTGAGAGATTCTTACAAAGTATGATGTTATACTGTCATCATCATTCATTTTCATGTCACATAGCTCATTATTCAGACTCATCATTTGTCCAATATTTCTGACTAAGAAGAGGTTAGTTAGGGCATCGTACATCTTCTTAGATGAGTCAAGATGAGAGATGTAGGGTATCAAGTGGTCTTTTACAGAGTCCACTATGATGTTCATACCGTTGATGTCATTGTCCTTGAACTTCTCCATAACTGCAACATTCTGAAGTTCCTTCTCTTTTCCTGCTTCAAACTGTGGTTCCATGATCTTGCCTTTCACGATATCCAACACTTTATTCTTGGCATGGATGAGGTCAATCCTTGTCTTCCATGCTCTGAAATTAGAAGCCCCTTCTAACTTGTTTTCTGACTTCATAGAGTAAGTCATGACTGCTTTGACTTGGTCAACCTTTGACTTTGACCAAAAACTCAAACTTGACGACTTGGCTTGCTGAGAGTACCAGGAGGTGCGCTAGGCTAGGGCGCACTAGGCTATCCAGGAATTAGGTCAAGCTCTTGACTGAAGGTGCCTCAACAACATGGTTATGGTTTCGTTGTTGCAACAAAACTTTGACTGCAACTGAGCAAATCTTCTCAATCTATCTTCCAGCGGTTAGACTGTCCAAAGATAGTGTGGGCCCATAACCTGTTAGAAACATAGGCGTGCTCGTTTCACCATAGACAATATAGCAATATTGTCTCCCAACCATAGGCACAAAGGCCATCCCCGAGCACCTTAACCTTGACAGACATAATATTTCTGGAAGCAAACCAATAGCCAACCAAGGTAGCGCACCTTTCTCCAAGGCTAACGCACCAAGCAAGAATAACCAAAGACCAAGCAGAAAGTCCAAACCATAACCAAGAGACCAAGTCACCATTGTTGCAGCTGCAGTTTTCCTTTGGTCATGTGCACTTCTTGTCCTTATGCAGTTGTGACTGAGTGACAAATGAGCTCTAGCGCCCTCTATTTATATTGCTCTATCTCACTTGATTGGGCCAACTTCTCTTTCTAGAGGCTAATAACTCAATATTAAATATTCGCTTGAGTTGACTTGTCTTCTAGGGTTATTATCCATCCAATGTTTTAGGGTTTCTCTTGCTTCTCGGAATATTCTAGTCTTGTCAAAGGTTACACATGGAGGTTAATACCTCTCGCAACTACCATAATATCAACAATAGCTAGGTGTGAATAAGACTACTAGTAGAGGAGAAACATCACAGGATAGTCGTGAGAACTATGGCAATAGTTGTGTGTTATTGGACAACATGGTAGTAGTTATGTGCTACTAGTTGATTGCTACGTAGTCGTGGAGACTACTGGATTGCATGGTAGTAGTTGTATGCTACTAGTTAATTGCAGCTTAGTGGTAGAGATTGTGGCGGAAGATTTGAGTTATTGATGGCATGGCAGAAACCTGGGGCTACCAGTTGATTGCAGGGTAGTCATTGGACTGCCAGAAGAAAACATCGTGGAATAATACCTCCCTAGCTAAGAGGGAGTGTTGATGTTTTTTTTTGTGGTTGCGGGAGATATTTTCCTCCTAAACAACCTTTCTTAGAAGAGAAGAAGATTCCATAAGTCAAAGGAAGACCATTGAACAGTGGAAGAACACCCCGAAAGACAAGTCGGCCCATAGGAAAAAGAATAAGCGGAATTAGAACTTCCAGAAAGAGAAGTCAGCCCACAGGAAAATGATAAAGGGAAAAATAGAATTTCCCAAAGAAGAAGTCGACCCAACTAAAGTAACTTTAAGGCTATAAATAAGGAGACTACTTGCTCATTTGGAGACACACACTCACTCATCTCTCACTCAAGAAAAAGACGCTAAATTGAGGCAAGGAAGGAAGACACAACGATGTAGCTCTTGGAGTTCTTGGTTATTCTTGGTGGTAATTTCTCTAGTGTGCTCTCCTTGGAAGAGATGTGTTATCTCTATATGGTATTGTTGTTGCTACAACTATTTGGTATGCTAGTTCTATTTGGTGCGCTAGACTTGTGTTAGGGTGTTTTCATTATCTGTTGCTCTTGAAATTTGGTTCATGGTTGAATTATATTATTGGACGAAATTTATCTAAGAAAGGTTGGCTGGGTTTTTCCCCGGGTTTGGGGTTGTCCCAAGATAAACTCTGGTGTCTTCTTGTGCTTGTTTATGTTGCTCATATTTTTAGTACATGATATAATTGTTGATGTAAAAGAAGATCTAAAAACCCTGGTAAATCTATTGCTCTTAAAAATTAAGAAAATCTAACACAATTCCCTACAATTAAAATGTGTCCCTTGGTTTTTTATCTTCGTAAGCACATAACTCCCACATACAACCTCAAAACTACATCTTGTCTTAAGCAAGGTGTAGAAGACACCAAGGGTTTTCCAATGCTTGGTCAAACAACATATTTCTCATTGGCCTTCATATCTTTTATTAAACTCATGGCAAAAAATAGCTCATTGACAAGAAAAACTTTTAAGAGTGTTTTCACACCATTGGGGCTTAGAAAACCATTGCGATCAATGACCCCTAAAACCTTAATCTGGCCTCTTCCAGAGTTCCCATACACCTCATTTGGCAAGACCATGAAATTATGTGCAAACTAGCCTTGTAGGCCAAAGTTTGGTCCTTGTGGAGAGTGTTACTTCAATAGTTTGAAAATTCCCCATCAAAATGTCATCATTGCCATACACTCTTCAATCCACATTAGTTACCATGCTCTTGTTCATTGCAGAAGGATCAATGAAGTTACGCTCAATATCCACCTGGGCACTAGCCAAGCAATAAGAGGAACGCCATCAAAACGTTGACCAATATGCTTCATAACCCAGATGAGTGATCATTTGTGATAAGAAAAGGCTAAAAGTAGTTCCAATCAAAGATGTAATGGTGTCTCAAATTTCATTATCAAAATATCCTCAAACTATCCCTTCGCTTACCACCTCTATTATGTTTGTATCCACATCCCTCGAGGCTAGGTAGTAGATGATCCCAAGAATTCACTGTAATGTTTCCATGCACAATCCTGCCACGACCATGCTAACAAAGAGTACGTGAGAAAGTGGAAATTGAAATGAACCCAAAAAGTCTCACAAAAGATGAAGGCACTAAAATAAGTGAAACACGTAAGCCTATTTTACACCATTTTCGGAATGAAGGGCATAAATATATGAAGGAATTAATAATTGATTATAGCCAGCGAGAGTTTTTAATAGCCAATGTAGGTTGTTAGCAATTAGACTCTGCATTTTTATATTTATGGGGCAACTTGGAATATTTAACCTTTGAGCTTCAAAAACTCCTGAGGATGATCCATACTCATTATGGATCGAAATGTTGAGAATTTTTTAAAAACTAAAATGCAAGTCCACTCCATTAATTTCCCTGATTCTTTTCTTACTTCTCATTATTGCATTGAGAGAGCACTAATTCCAAGGTGATAAGCTTAACTGCACGCATGAAACAAACATAAGCCTAATCTTAAGATGCCACATAGATTTTAAATGAATCATTCCAAGATTGATTGAAACAAAGCAGCATGTCTCGTCCATAGCAAACCACAAATGCTCACGTAACCAAGCTTTATTGGGGAACTAGAATGTTTCGTTTGTCATGTTACTCCATTCATGAGTTTCTCAATATTTTAAACAACAATGCCCAAGTATCGTGTGCACCTAATATCACTTCAAACTTCAACCTCATCAGATTAGTTGAACCATGACATGCAATCAATTAACCATGAGAACAAGCAAGAGGAAAGTGCTAGATCAATCATTAAGGCTTATACCAAGCAAGTAAAACCTAAGCAACTTTAATCAATCACATAGAACATCAAATCAATTCAAATTCACACCTGATGCAAGGAATTAAAGCAACTTGAAGCAAGTGGATAACCCAAGGAACTAACAATCAAAAACATCACTCAAAACCAATCAATTAGATAAAGTCGAGCAAACCAATCAAAGTACTTGAAATCATTAGAGAGCACTGATTGCATTGAAAGCATAAACCACGAGGATAATCAAAGGTGATTGATGAGGCTCTTAAAAAATTTAGGGTGCCCTCAGGTCCATCAATGGAGCCCTCAACACAACCACAACTATAAACTTATAAAAACAACATAGAGCTTAACTTAGAATATATTGTTTTCCTCATCAAAGTTGAAGGTTTCCACTTAAAAATGATCGCTCCTTTTCTGCCCTATCACACGTCTACAGTCCTTGACGCTCCTCTTTGATAAAAGACACTCTCTTCAGCTCTCTATCACTCTAAATGCAAATGCAAACACCGACTAAATAAAACAACAAGGTGGGAAGTGTTTTTATGGATGTTTTAAGGGTTTGAGGGTGTTTTTTAATTATTAAGCCCTTTAGGGTTTGTCATCCAAGTTGGGTACCTTTGGGACCCATGCTCGGTTCATTGGGAACGAATGCAACGCCGATATTGGGCCCATGCACAATGGGAGCTTGTAGGGACTCCTAGCCTATCAATGAGCATCTTGATGCTTCTCAACAGAGGCCAAGAATGTCCCAAAGCTCCCAATTGTTAGGTACTCCACTACAGCTACTCACAAAACATCAAGGTTCCCCATTCTCTTAGAGTCGTTTTTTTCTTTGTAGATTGATAGTTATGTGGTTAAATCACCATAGCCAACTTAGGGCACTATATAATAACGTAATGAGTGATGATTAAACTGTGAGAGTGGTATTTGTATGTTGGCTAGCCTCCCTCAGGGTCCTATGAATGTACTTGTTCCAGCATTATTAATATATTGGACATTTATTACTCTTCAAAGATGTTGATTATGTTGTGTGCACACCCTGTAAAATCCTACAAATTTCTCAAATTCTCTTTTTGTACCAAGATACAGACATGAATCATATTCATGATATGTTTAGCTACAATACAATGTTAGTCATTTCAAACTAAAATTGATAAGGTGATTTCCTGAGTTCAGGTCAAAGAGACCCCTGATATACACAAACCTGGGACTTGGGAGAAGAATCATGCAAGGGCCACACTTTCTATGTTCTATAGTCCTTTCTCAAACTAGATAAATAGTTGTATTCTCTGTGAGTTTAAATTTTTATCAGATCATAAGAAGCTTTCGAGCCATTTCCATAATTGTTTGAATTACTCTTTTACATGGTAAACGCTCACATCACTATCTCTCTTTGCAAGACGAACACCAAAAATCAATAAATACAAAGTGGTGTAAATGATCATAAGCATCTCAGGACAAGAACAATGTAGCATATGCTATTTCCTTATAAGTCGAGTTTAGCACCAGAATCTTGTGTTGCAAGCCATAGAGCTATGAGTACCCAGCCAGTCATTAGTGAACATCCTTCCAACAGAGACTACCAGCAAAATACAATCCATTGCCATATTTAGTATCAAGTAAGAATATCTAGTGAATGAGATACGGAAATGTTGATTGCATTAAACACTATGATGAATTCATTTGAGAACAAGGGGATAGCTTGATGTGAAGCTTCCTAAGGCTGAGATAAATGAGAATCATGTACATCAACAAAATGCTCCAAATGTAGCAGTTCACACAACAAAAAGGGATATTACAAGGGCATCAGACAAACTTCCATAGTAAGCGTTCAAATGAAATCAGAAGTTCCTTGCCTCGGAAGTTCCACTGATGTGCAGGCCAGACAAAATTTTAAATTCTCTTTCCAGCCCAACATACAAAATGCTGACCTAGATAACTTTACAGAGTAGATCTTGGTCTCTTGCATCATGAGGTTGTGCTCTTATTCAACTTTCGCCTCCTCCATAGGTAAAGAACTCTCAACCACATTCTCTCTCACAAACCTGAGATTTTGCAGCAACAGAAGAACTGAGAAGTCCTCCAAAAAGAATGACGACAGTTCAACAAACAAAACTAATCAACTAAATGATGCCACAATTATACTGCATGTACCTTRCTAATTTTTCTTGTGAGGACTGCAGGATGTAGATTGACATTACAATTGTTAAAAGAAAACCTGTTCCAAATATTAAACCAAAATATAAATTAGTAATGTAAAAGTATACCCATTAGATATAATCATTCATTGAATGGATATTTCATTACCTGCGCCAAAAAGTACATAAAATCCCCCTGAAACATCAATCTCCGATGTCTCCTCCCTAGACCAAAAAAATACAGTAAACAATAAAGGAGTTTATCACGTTATTAGTAAACCTTCCCAACCAAATGAAGTGTCTTAAGTTAATTAAAAACAAATCAAAAAGAAGGCAAAACCAAAATCTTATATGATTATCTGGAAAAATAAATCAACATACAAGATGCCGAGACCATTCAACCTATCAATGTCCACACTTTGAAAAGCTACCACGTTTGTGTCAACAACAATGCAAAATTTTAATTGGAAGCAAAGGAAACATGATAATTAACTCCTCCATATGATCATGGCCAAAAAATTGTTAACAAGATTTGAACCAAAGACTCTAGACCCTTGGCAAATAGCTTTTACCAAGTCGATTGCTAGCAATTGTTATTAAGATGAATCAGAATCATTAATACGTATCTGGTACTCGGTGAATCTGTAAATCTTTACCAAATAAAAATTGTCCACACTTTGAAAAGCTTACAAAGCTACAATGTTTGTGTCAACAATTAATCCAAAATTTGTCTGAAAAAAAATGCAACACTAAAATTAACTCCTCCATGTGATGATGGCCGAAGAGCCAAAATAGGAAAAGTAAAAACTCAACTGTTAAGAAGATTTGAACCAAAGACTCTACACCTATGTTGCACTAGCTTTGAGGACGGGGGGATGGTGGAGACAGCTAGAGCGCACCCCCAAATTTTTCAGGGGATGGCAGGTTGGGGACAGCAATAATATATATATATATATAGAAAATAATGAATACTAAAAAAATATTTAAAATTCACCATATACATATGCCATAAACATGAATGATAAATATAAAACATTGAAGTAGTTAATATTGTCTAATCATCATTGTAATTTGTCAATTTCTCCATTGTCAAGACTCAAAACTAAACATACATTCTGAAGGTGCAAAACTTTAATGTTTCTACAGTTAAACTTAATGTCTTATAAGTTATTAAATTATTACAGTCTAAAGTTTAACTAATAATTAGATTCTAAAGTTGGGAGCTTTGTAAGCCCGAGCAATTTCAGCTTTTTGTTCATGTGAATAAATGCATGACTTAACGCTAGACCAATAGTCGCCCAATAGATGATGATATGCTCTTTGGCAATTTCCTCTAAAACTATGGCCACAAATTTTGCACATCCATTGTTTGGAAAGATTTGGTCCATTCCCAAGTAATGTCATGAACCTCAACAAGGGAATTTCATTTTGTGCAGCTTGTCCTTCAACATTTTGTCCACCAACTTGGCCTTGAACATTTTGTCGATCCATGGTAAATGACAAATGTTCAAACTCAAATAAATGTAATTTTTAAGTTTTAAAATTTAAACAGATGTTACAAGACCCTGCAAAGCAAAACGATGATAACTTCAAAATTCAAATTTCAAAATAACAAAAAATTTACAAGTTACAAACTTACAACATTGTATACATGAATCATTTCAAATTTTAAATAGCAGATAAAATTTATTATTTAATCTTAGGACAATCACATATAAATTATAATGATAAGAAACTATAACATCAAGGGGTTAAGAAAGAGATTCAAGAGTCAAGGAAAGTTGATTAATAATTTAGTAGATTATATATTCAAACACATGAAAAACATGGATGATAGTCCAAAATTGCAAAATGCCAAAATAATACATAGTGTGGGTGTCAATGGCGAAATGCCTCAAAATAACAAAAAAGGGAGTCCTTGACTCAATGCCCATACTAGCATAAAGGCTGAAGCTACTCATAAATTTAGATCTTTTGCATTAAGACCATCCAAAAATGCATGAGCCTCATTTCCTTCTCTCTCATCATCATTAATGCCATGCAACTGCAACTCAATGTCATCTATTGGTACATTTACCAATCTTTCCTGGAGAGATGGACCATCCACCTCATCATCGATCTAGGAAGCATCCTTAGGATCTACATCACGTTGTGCTGCTAGTCCCTGTAAATACTCTGGTGCTTTCCTTCTAAGAAGGCGAAGACTGCTATGCACATAAACTAGTGTTTATGCTCTCTTAGAGGTAAGCCTATCCTCTTAGTAGAGTGGATAAACCTATATGTGCACCAGTTCCTTTCTGCAACTAAGGAACTAGCAACTTGAGATAGTAAACGCATAGACGAAGTGCGAATTTCTAGAGCTTTGTCCCCATACATCTTCCACCATCCACTAGGACTTCTTTGTGCCATACCTGTAATGTCCCCATTTTCGGATTCCCTTGCTCTATAGTTGGAGATGACATGGACTTGTGTCAGCCTAATCAGAGGGGTAGTTGGATGTTACCAGTGAGCTCAGGGGGTTTAGAGGAGTTATATGATGCTTTCGGAGGTCCACTTATCATCTTTCATCATCAGGATCACTCCTGCACAGTCAATTTCAATTCTTATGCATTATGACCTTTCCTGTAATTCGAGAGTAGTATTCAGCATTATTCAATGGATTTAACTAAGGTTGTCATTTTAATAAATTATCTAAGAGGGCACCTTAGTGTAATATCTCATTGGAATGAAGGGGAAAAGCTCTAAATGTTGAGATGATGAAAAAGTGACTTCCACTGCCTAGAAATGTTTTAAAGTCAAATAAATCACTTCTGGAGTAAAAAGGTTTAATTAATTAATAAAGTGATTTTAGAGGAAATACTAAAGATTGATTAAAACGTCACTTGAGGGGAAAAAACGTAAATGGGGTATAAAGGAGAATTAGGAGCTCAATCTCTCATTATGATTGATCATTTTACAAAATAGATTTGGAGAGGAGCTCTTATGGCTTTCTTGGGGTTTTGGAGCAAAACCCTTGTTGAGAATTAGTTTCGGTGGTGAAAGATTCCACCCTAGCTAATTGCTAGGAGGAATCATATAGGTTTCTCACAAGTTTTCAATGCAGAAGGAAGATCTATCATTTTTGTTAAGTTGGGTTATTTGCAGAAGTTTTGGTATTGTTTGTAGAGGCTAAACCCTCATCTTCAGATTGTTAGCATTTATATCAGATTTGTGGGGTTTGTGGAGGTTGTTCCATACAGGTTGAGTTGTAGCTATCATCTCCAATTATTCAGAAGGGTCCGAATCAATTATTAAAGCCCTTGGCATTCTGGAAAGAGGGCACATTCCTTAGTTGCAGCCACAAGAAGAGGTCGATTTCTGTGCCAAATATTTACAAGTGTGGATCTCAAGGAAGGACGAGTTAGTGGGGATTGATCTGTTGTCTTTCTCATCCACCTGTTTCATCAAAATCGTGCCACATACATGCTGTATTGCGGTCCAAATAGGAGACTAGTTCACTATATTCAGTATTGTACAAAAGAGTCACCTACAGCAATGAGCAAGAAGGCTAATTTCTGCAGTTCGTGGGTGTTGTGCAAACTGCATAACTGTTGGTGTGAGGACATGCTGATTTGGGGAAGGAGCAGGGATAAATCTGAACTCTTCTCCACTACATATCGTTGCCATAACTTCTGTGTAAGGACGAATGTTTGTTGGTATATTTTAAGAAGGATTAGAGTTGTTATTCATCATCTAGACTTCTATCCTGGAGAATTGCCAAACCACTATCAGATCGTGGGTCTGTTAACCCCTAGATTTTCACCCTTGAAAATCTTGAGGGTTAAGAGCCAACATGCAGCATTGGGGTTGGCATACTGAGATTTTTCCAGAGTTCAATACTTATGAGGTTGGTTCCCGCATGAGGCAAGTACATGATCAGTATATGGTGGCTTGGTTCGGAGTCAGAAATGACTTAGTTTCCATGCATTTTTTAGAGAAATACAAGTGTTGCTAGAATTTAAGAGACACGGTTTGAGTGGGTCTCTTGGCAGTTCTGAGCATACAGTATGAGTCCTTGAAAGATTCTAGGCCTGATGACACTTTTCCGGGAGACGTCTAGGAAATTTCTATTTTTAGCAGGTTTTGCTCTAGGGCCCAGATTCAGATTTTGAGAGTGCATTATTGATCCTTAAGACATCTAGAGTCTTTTGGACTTTTTTCGAGATAATGTGGCCCCAGTTTACTATTTTTAGCAAGTTGAGCATCAGGACTTGCATGTCAATTTTGATCACATATTCAGATCCCTTTCAGGAAGACGAGATCAATGAGTATAAATTCAAGAGCATTCGGACGACTTTCTATTTTTAGCAAGTTGGGTACTATTGAAAAAATTAGTTGTTTTGACCAAAGATAAATGACTTATCCCCGGCAGCGGCGCCAAAGATGTTGTCGTCCTTATACACACTTGCAAACGTGAGCTAAGTCTGGCTCACTTAGTGTGTCCTTGGAGGCACAGTGCCTAGGTTCACAGCCCACGTTGTCACTTTGATCGGAACCTCTTCCGTCTAGGCTCACTCCTAGGGAAGCCAAGGGGGGTAGTCCCTAGTTTCTAGATTAGTTTTAGAGTTAAGTTCTAGGAGTTAGTTTTAATTTGTTAAGGCTTGGGGGATTCTAACCTAAGATGCTAAGGCAGCAATGCAAGGTGCAAGGTTAGTATTTTAAGCAAGCCTTTTCCTAGGGCAACTAAGACTAGTGCCTAAGATTGGGCAAGGGGTCAACTAAAGTTAAGGGGTGATTCGTTACAAGTAGATTACAAAAAGAATGATTGAATCAAATATTAAGTACAAGATTTACAATTGGAAAATGCTAGAATACAACAAACAAGCTAACCACTTTAATTATTTTGTGTGCAAGATACAAGGAGATCAAAGCATCACATTACATTTATGAGATCATCATCAATACATCAACAAATAAGATTTATGAGTTTTAAGCACAAGTATTATGAAGATGAAGAATACCCACTCTTAGTTATTTAAACCCTCAAAGTATTTATTAGATTGAGCCCAAGGTTGGATCTTATTAAAGGTTTCTTAAGATTATCAAGTTTTAATTACCTTTATTAATCTTTCACCAAAGCCTCCTCCTCCTATTGCCAAATGGTTGTTGGATGCTCAAGATAGTATAGCAACGAGGTTAACCCTAGCTGTCACAGTCAACCCAAAGCATTGAGTTTTTACGGAAAGGACACTCCTTTGTGCCACGAGACCGTCCCCGGCCTATCACCGTCCGTTGCCCTCCTCAATACCCGTTTTAGATGGTGAAAATGGTGGTCTAAGGTACCCTAAAGAGTCTATTAAGTTATTATATGGATTAGGTAGACTTTTAGGAGTGTTTTAGATTGTTTTAAAGATTTTATGACACTTTTAAAATGTGATTTAGTGACTTGACCGAAACTCACTTCAGCCTAAAATGTGTTGCTTAAGATTATGAAATGAAAGGCATTAACACATATATGCTATGTGAGAGCAAGTCAATTAGCTGCACAAGTAGATAGCTTGCAAAGTAAAGAAAGAAATTACAAGGGCAAGAACAACGTGCCAACCAAGAAATGAAAGACAATCACACTTATCTTATGTTTAAGAGCATTTGGATATGAGCATTAAGTGTGAGAAAGAAAAAGATTTAAGTGTTTGACTACACTATCAACTTATTAATGAGATTACTTCAAGCATGCGGCAAATGGCCTTAATAGATCATAGCAATAAAGAAAAACACCATTCACTCAGTGAAGCATTTAAGCATTTAGGATTTTAGATCTAAGCATCTAAGATAAAGATTAAACTTTGAAAACTTTAAGCATGCAAATAGATCTAGTTAAGTTATTGATGCCCAATAGGCTTAAGCTAAGGATTAACCATGTATGAGATCTAGATCTAGAATATTTTATAACATTGAGCACTTAGATAACAATCACATATTAAAACCCTAACCTTACCACTTGGGGTATTCCTCTCCCAATAGGTAGGCAATTAATTAGTTTTCTTAATCTTTAGGAAATATTGCGAAAAAGAGAGAGACAAGCAAGCAAGAGAATGGAACAAGGAGAAAGACAAGGAGCAAGCAAACAAACAAGCAAACCAAGCAAACCCCAAACCCCACGTCCTAGGCTTGGAGGATGCCCAACATCAACCAAGCCCCACGTCCTAGGCTAAAAACGGCAAGCAAAATGCAAAAAAGATCTATGCTAAATCCTAGCTAACCCAAGGCTCACATGTGGGAGGAGGTCGTACAACTCCTTCTCCCACAACTATGAGCCACCTAAAGCAAGAAAGAAGGAGAAGAAATGAACAAAAATGCTGAAAAAATTGAAGAAGGAGGTTGAGAAATAGCTACCAATCCCTTTGGGGGGTCTTTGAGTGTTCTGTGGATGCCTTTGGGTAGCCAAAACCCCTCTCAACCAGATCTGAACCTGCAAAAACCAGCAAGGTATCCTTGCTGAAAATGCTATACACAACAAAAAGAGTGAAGAAAAACTTTTGCCTTTTTAGGGCAAAAATTTTTCTTAAGAAAAAATTATGATATTTGATAAAAATGACCTATCTTGCTAAGTTAAACTAGCTGAAATATGTATGGAAATGAACAAAAATATAGAAGAAGAGCAAGAGTGAGAAAGGAATGGAGTTTGGATGTGTCTCAAGGGAGCCTTCTTGCTTGAGGTATTCCCAATGAAACCCTTGAAGCTAAACCTGCAAAACTCAAGAGGTGATGTGCATACAAGAGATAATATGTTGCATATACTAACAAGATGACATTTCAATCCTATCTAGCATAACAAGATATATAGATCTACAAGCATGTGCATTACTAGATCTACCCAAATAACATTTTACCTTAGGATCAAATGGATGCAATCACCAAAAAAAATGAACAACTTTACCTCATGTGTATGGCAAAAAAAAGCATGTGCATAACTCTTCCAATAATCCTCCAAAGATTTTCTCTTTATTACTCAAGAAGAGGATCTTGGAGAAAACTATCTCCAAAACCCTAAGAGCTAGAGAATGAAAATGATGAGAGAGAGAGAGAGAGAGTGAGTGAAAAATCAAGTAGCATGACATTAGCTCAAGATATGGTGAGTTGGGAGTGAGGAAAGGGATCTATTTATACTTGGAGAGGCAAACCTACCTCTCTTGGGTCAATGCCAAGTGTCCACCACCAAGCATAAGAAGAGATCCCAAGGCTAGGGCGCACCATCTAGGGTTTGGATCCTAGATCTAGGGTTTAGAAAGTGTGGAATGTGTGGGGATCAAGCAAAAGGGTGTGGGAAGCCTTCGGCTTGATGCCAAGGAAGGTGAAAGGGTTCAAATAATTTTTAAAAAATTATTTGGGAATTATCTAGATGGAGGGGGGTGCACTTCTCCTAGGAGGGCGCAACTTTTTGGTATGAGGGAAAGGATGGAGGGTGAGAGATGAGGGAGAGGGTGTTGGGATGAAGCAAGGAGGGACGTGGGGGTGAGGAGGAGCATACCAAGGCCTCCCACCAATTAAAAACAAGATGCCACGTCTCTCTCCTAAAGGAGGGCGTAACTTCCCCCTAGGGCGTCACTTTTTTGAAGAGGGTAAGAGGGGGAGAGGGTAGAAAAGGTTAGAAAAAGGTTGGGTGGTTAGGCTAGGCTTAAGCAGTCTCTCTCTAACTTAAATCCATCATTTATCATCCTTTTAACTCAATATTACATTTTTACAATTTTGACATGTTTGGACTTTAGCAATTAAAATTGTTGTTTTAGACTGACTGACACTTTGGGTGGACAAACCCATGGCAAAAGTTGTCCGACTGAGCTGAAACTTGGTCCATGGATGCGGGGGGTGCTATTCCATTTTTTTTTAGCACAAATACCCCTATCAAAAGTCCAAGGACCTAGTTTTTACAATTTTTGCTCAAAAATAATCAATTAATTAAATAATTAAACTTCCAAACTTAGGGAAATTTAATTAAAAATTAATTAATTAAAAAAAAAACTAACTTAGACTCAACGGAATTCCACAAAACTTTCTAAGATGTCTTGATGTCTTGCATGGTCATTTACATGGTCATTTTCAGCCTTATTGATTTACCAAAAGATAAGCCCACTAGAACGTCATTCACCACTTTGGAGGAATTATTGCAAGTGTGAGGGAAAAACTCAAGGGAAATCAATAAGGCTGAAAAGCCCAATTGATAACTTGAGGATAAAAAACCCTCGGTGAAAGGAACTCTCCCAGTGAACCGATCCCAAGGTAACTGACCTAGACATGACTCATGCAGACCTATTACATTATTAACCCACGCAGGGGTGCGGAAATTCCTGTTACAAAAAGAAGTGTTGGGGCCAAACAATGCCTTGTAGAACCAAAGGTCTTCAACAAATTTGAATCTAATGATGGATCTCTTCATGGCACATGGAGTTGACCACCTATGTTGGAGAGGCGGTCAACAGGTACCAAGGCTCTCATGTCGATTATGATTTCGGATTCGGATTCCTTGCGGAAAATCGAATTTAATGAGTATAATATCATGGACATGCGAGGACTTTCTATTTTTAGTAGTGTCTATTTTTAGCAGTAGACACACGATGGTGCTTGCCCAGTCATGCCGAGCATTTGTGGAAAGTTTGGGTTAGTTTCGACAAGTTTCAAATTTTTGGGATCGGATGGATATTTTTTCCAGCTGTTATATTTAGCAGGTCCAGTCATCGTCCATGCAATGCCAAGTGGCATCCTCAGAGGTCGACATGTGGCAATGATGTGGCATCCACCTAAGCTAGGGCCCATATTCCTAAATATTCGAGCACGTGATAATTAATTAATGATGGAGAAGGGGTCGCATGAGTTTAGCCGTATAGCCAACCTCATGATTGAGTTAACTAAACCTCACTCATGAGTTGGTAGTTAAATATAGCCTTCACCTACCCCTTCTCTCCAGTTAACTTGGGCACTTTTCTCACTCTCACTTCCACTCATCCTCTTTTCCTCAATGTGCCTTCTCCTCTCTCATATATGTGGACGCATGACTAGTTAATTGGCAACATGTCTCAATTACTTGGACATGCAATTATGTTTAGCCTATCTCATGCATCCATGCGCCTCACCTACCCCCTCTCTCTCACTTAACTCACCATTCACTCCATTCGAACTCATTCTTTTCCTATTTTCTCCCACTCTAACTCATACTTTTCTTTTTTCCTTTTCACATGCTTCTAGTTCCTATTATTATCCTCCTCGTGCATCCTCTCTTCTTCCTTTGATGTGCACCCTCACTAGCTATATATTGGAGGCTTGCCATTGGTTATTTCGTCGGTTTCTTAGCAGGAGCAGCATACTCTCTCTCTCTCTTGTCTAGTGGCGTGCCATTGCGCAAAGTAGTCATTGTATCAGTAGTGAGCTTGCCAATTGTGGCGCAACCAACCCTCTTGTAAAGCTAGATCAATAAAGAAGCTTGTGTTTATTGTTCGAACCTCTCTTCTTGACGGTATTGTGGTGAATTTGCAAATTTGATATGTCATTTCTGAACTATTTATTGTGATGGTATCAATCCTTTGAGTAGTTTTCTTTGTTTTTTCCATTCTATTATCATTGTGCCAACTCTGCAAGTTCCCTCCGAGTGTGTTAGATCAACTTTTTTCCACCGTTTTGGACTACTTCACACACTGTCCAAGGCAAAACAGCGCGCTGATTTTTGAGTTTTCAAACCTTAAATCAGCTACAAGGGCGTGTCATTGTGCCCAGGGACTCCCCCAAAGGCTAGCAAGGCCTAGCCCGAACGGACAGGGGTTTAGCCCGTGATATCTGGGGCTATTTCTCCTATAATTAGCCAATTTTTTTACCGCTGTCATAACAGGTTTATCAGATCAGATTGGAGGGTAGAAATTTGTGCTAACAGGGTCTCAACGGAGGTTGATTTTATGCAATAAATACTGCACAAAGTGTGAACATCCTCAGGTCAGAAATAAATAATAATGCAAATTGTTATTGTTGAGTTATTTCTGTTGTTACAAGCTGATTGAGTTATTTCTGTTGTTACAAGTTGATTGAGTTATTTCTTGTGTGCCAAATCTATGATGGGTCTATCATGAAACTGTTTGACAAAACTGGTGTACTAAATAAGCTCTTAAACAAAGAGTAGTAAACACAAAAAGATATAAAAGCAGTAAAGAGGATCTTACGGGATTGTTGCAAATTGTTTGACGAAAGTCCTTAACCCAAGAAACACATAAAAACACAACAGCAATTAGAAGGGGAATCTTACAGTGGCCTCTTAGCAAGGTAGTGAATTGTTTGACGAAAGACTTGAACCAGATTAGCACTAAACACATCAGCAGTCCACATCAATTTATATCAGCAGTGTAAGGGCTGTGCATCATGCCAGCCTGAGGGAGAAAACTGTGAAAAGATGTTTTCAGATTGTTACAAATAAGTGACCAGCACTTATACATTTCCATTTCAGCATGGTAACTTGGTAGAAAGGGTTGCATTCATGGGTTTAAAAAAGATGAAGATAAATCCAGAACTCATGGCAGAATTTTGGCAACTCAGGGCAGAAGTTTGGAAAACCTCTCAAGAAAATCAAAAGAATCTAACAAGATTGTTAGAGCATCGTGAGTTGTTGGAGCATCACTTATCAGTTGGGAAGAAGAATGAAGGGTTGTTAGATTATTTGAGGGAGTATGATGCGCTTGGTGAGGAGTTTCACGCAGCCATGTCATTACGGGACTTTTGCACCATCAAATCTGAAGTGATTGGTGCCGTGGATGCCTTATCTCATAAGGGAAGTTTGATAAAACCCCAGGATGACTTCTTGGAAGTGCATGCATCTACTCATGTTGAGGAGGTGGGCAATGAGGTTGGCAAAACATCTGCCTCCAATATATCATTAGAGTTGTCCTATGAGACTGATAACACCAGAACATGTGATGGACAGGTTGAGAGTACATATGATGATTATGATGACTATGATGAGCTTTGTGTGGAGTTGACTTTGGCACATTCTTCATGATCCACAGCAGAAACTCGATCTGTTGAAATCATGTAACTGCGAAGAGCATTCTTATTATTTTGTTATTGGATTAAATCCCCATTGTGGATTAATCATGTCATTATTATTATTTTTATTATTAGACTAATCCCCTT
>JASDQU010014815.1:0-14674 GCA_032191745.1 Picea mariana
CTTGGTCATCTGTTGAGCATTCCAGATCGGCATCTTCATTGTAGCAGGTTTCTCTATTTTATGAATAAAGAAGAATTGAGATGTTTTGGCTTGTCTATCTTATTGCATATGGTTAAGGTATGTTCCATGGTTATATCTTTCTGTTATTTTCTGCATACACACATATAAACACATCTAAAAGGTAGATCAACAAAGTGTTTGACGAAATACCACAACCAGAAAAAAGTTTAAAAAGACACCAAAATAGTGATGATCCTTGCATAATGGCTTGGGATCATTACATTATCTCTATGAAAATGTCTCCTGCTAGGCAACATCACATTCTTAGGATGATTTTTCTTTAATAAAAACAATAGAAGGAATAAAATATAGTTAGAGTATATCAGAAATATTATTTTGAAAGATAAATTAAAAAAAAAAAACAATTAATGTATAATACCCTTAAAGATCTATAATAACTAATTACTTACCATGGGACGATATTCATTGCCCCCTTCAATGTGCCCATTCTCCCTACATTTTTTTTCAACTATTTTTAAAGGTAGTCTTCTGCCATTAAAACCCCTGCATTCACAACAAGGGCAATAACATTTCCCATCACCATGAATCACCCTTTTCCGCTTTAACATAACAAGCTCTCTTTTCTCATCTGGAGTTGACATTGTAATTACCTATTACAAGAAATCCATTGAAACATTATAAGTACAATATACAAATATATTCAAATAATTTGGTATATATTTAGATATTTGTAATGAAAATTATACAGCATGTTCAGAAAAAATAAGGGATAAAGAATGAAACCTAAAATCAGCTAGAAAAAATAAGGAACAAATCATGAAGCCAATGCATTTCATATCCAACGTACAACACTGGCTATTTGGGAATCTAAATGACACTTGGTTCTAAAACAACACATTGACCTACACATAAACATCCAAACATAAATGAATCTTCTAATAATCTCTTTGTTGTGATCCACCTACTATTATGTTGTCAAAATTAAGGAACAAAATTGATAGAAGTGCAAGAAAAAGTTTGGTGAGAAAAAAAAATCATGACATAAAAAGCATAAAGGCAACTTTAATTCTCATAAAAAATGATGATGTAAAGAAAATTAATTTGAAGACAACCAATCAAAGATAGCAAGCAATTCCTTGGCATGGTAATGATAAACGGTACACTATGTTAGCAATAACAAATAACTTGCTAATTATTTCCAAATCACATGATAAGACGAGCATTAAGAAGAAGAATCATTTTCAATTTCTTCAGATTTAAAGGCTTAGAGACAAGATCTTAAAGATGGTATTTCAATGTATAAATCGATTTTGTTCTTAAATTAAACCTAAGTTTATATTATGGTTTTCAGTGGCTAAGTGGCAAATTTGACAGTGTAGTGAGCCGTCGAAAGATCTGACTTTCGGTAGCTAAAGGGAAAAATGCAAGACCAATGAGCCGTTGAATGTGCTGAAGAGTCCAGAATTTAATTCTTTCTGCCCAGATTTTGTTTTTCGAGTTCCAGAACATGTGGGAATGGTATCAAATTAAAGATAATAATTATAAGAAGTTAAATCATCCTCCTCATTAAGTTTTTAAGACATATGGTGAAAGAAGGAAGCCAAATGGCATTTATATTTTTGACAGAAATCACCCAACTATCAAACAAAGATCTCGAACTCCATGATCTTCACCCGCAGACTGCCAGGATGGTATTTCAATGTATAAATCTATTTTCTTCTTAAATTAAACCTAAGTTTATTTTAGGGTTTTCGGCAGCTAAGTGGCAAATTTGATAGTGTAGTGAGACGTCGAAAGCTCTGACTTTCAACGGCTAAAGGGAAAAATGCAAGACCAATGAGCCGCCGAATGTGCTGAAGAGTCCGTAATTTAATTCTTTCTACCCAGATCATGCTTTTCGAGTTCCATAACATGTGGGAATGGTATCAAATTAAGATAATAATTATCAGAAGTTAAATCAACCTCCTCATTAAGTTTTGAAGACATATGGCGAACGAAGGAAGCCAAATGTCATTTCTATTTTTGACAGAAATTGCCCAACTGTCAAACAGAGATATCAAACTCCATGATATTCACCTGGAGACTACCAAGTAATGATAAGAGGGTAAATTCGACCTACAATGATCTTTCTTGTCATATCCTTTTTTGATTATATTCAGTTTTAGTTATTTTCAGATCCATTTTTATAGGATTTTGAAATTGTGATGTAAAGGAAATTGTGATGGTAGCTTAATCAGTAATATTTTTACTCTATCAAAAGTGGATAAACCATAAAATATTTCTAAGGAGTTAACATAAACCATAAAATATGATTTAAGGAGTGAAAATAAACCATAAAATAGTTCAATACCACCAAATTACTAAATCACACAGAAAATTTTTAATTACTGACCTTCAGAATCTTAGCTATGTAGAGTCTGATCAATTCAATGTTTCTCTTCTTGAAAGAGAATTGAAATCAAGATTTCATAAAAAACCAGAACACCATTGCATCATAACACTCGAATGATTGTCGCAACTATAGAAAATGATTTTCGCAACTGCAGAAAATGATTTCCGCAACTATAGCAAATTTGTCATAATTGAGATATATATAGGATTGAGTTTGTCGGAATTTTGATAAATTCGGTCAAATTGACCAAACAATAAGTCAATGACCATTTGATTCTCACACATTCCATAGTTGATCGTTATAATGATTAAATTTCATCGCTACAGAGACTAACTCATGGTTGGTCTCTATAACGATGAAATTTAGTCGTTATAACGACCAACGTGGAATGTTGGTTGCTATAGCGACAAACAATTGGACCCTGAAAAAAAAAAGTAAATTTAGTCCAAAAAAAGAAAAAAAAATTACGACGAAATTTTAAACCGTCGTAATATTTCCTCATAATTTACGCCCAATGTAGTAGTTTGATTTGTAATGTTATCCTAGTTATGAATTTGAATTATAATTTCTAATTAGTACTAGTTATGAGTTTGTAGGTTTGCTTGAATTATTGATTATGAACAAAATATTTTCCAGTATCAATGTGATAGAGAAAATGATTAATGTTGAATCTCTTCTACACAAAGTTTATAGATCATATGGATTCCAAGAATATCTAATGTTGTTTTTGTGATGACAAAGCTTTCTATAAACTACCTTATCCATACTCTCCATTTCTCTGTAGAAGTTATCATTGAATTAATTCCACTTGAATTATCATTAGTGGTTAGATGCCATTGTGATGTAATACGCCACCGTAGACACAATCATCACATTTTAATACTGTCACAACACTCTTGCTTTCAGTTAGGTAGATTAGTGTTTATTCTATGCAATATAGAAATAATTGTGAGTTTTTTATTTTCTTGCTTTCAGTTAGGTAGATTAATGTTCATTCTCTGCAAGATTGAAATAATTGTGAGTTTTTTCTTTAATAATAGAGTTCACTTGTAAAGATAATTCTGAAAGATTATTTTCTTATTTGCTTGTTCATTTAGAGGCAGATTGAATAGATAGATTAAATAGCTCAGAGATACATTACTTGTTATTTGCTTATTCAGAAATAGATTGAACAGATAGATTAAATAGTTAAGAGAGAGATTATTTGTTATTTGCTTATTCAGAGATAGATTAAATAATTCATAGATTGCTTAAACCTCATTAGTTAAAGGTTGATTTGTATATTTAACATAGAATATGTTGTTTAAATATATTTTAAAAGTCATCTTTTAAAGTAGAATTGTAAATTGAAAAGAGTGTTGATCCCTAGGGTAAACTATCTCCTTAGCTAGTTAATCTTTCCATTATCTTTTCTTTCTTCCTTGGCTCATACTATGCCACAAATCTAAGTTTACTTACCCCGCGTTGACAATTTAATTGAGAGGAATTAGTACATATAGTTTACCCATCATTTTTGGCGTCGTTGTCGGGGAGTTGTCTTCAGGTAGAAAATAGTTAGGAAGTAGATTATTTATGAACATTAGTACTAGTTTGGTGGTGAGGTAACTTTAAGATGAGAGGTAAGAACCTTTGCATCTGTTATAGCAGGTTACCCCAAACCCAATGGTAGTTTTTCTTTTTGTAATTCTTTCATGAACAAACCTAGGGAACCAAAGGGTAGATATATCAAAACCAAACCAAAAATTTCGATCAAGGTTCCTTATAACCTTTTTGGAGGAAGGAACACTCCACCCATAAACTACATAGAACGATATCGGAAAGTAGGAGATAACTCAATACAAAGAGCTAAAAAACTCTCATAAGAGACAAAAACTGGGGAAACTATAGAGCAGAAAATTGAGACATCAACAATAGTGGGATAGGAGACAAGACTACTCAAACCTTCATTAGAACCAACCAACACAACCTTTTCCTTTTCACCACCATCAAGGGACACTAACTTTGTAGATATCATTGATTCTGAAAATGTGAATTCTCTCTTTGGTAGTTAAGCCAATATAGTTGTATCCCAAGTTGAAACAACAAATTTGGAACCATTTGTTTCAACAGGCTCGAGTAAAGTCCCAGACATTCAAATAGTAGATAAATCTTCCTATCGAAGGAATACCCTTCCTGAAAAAGAACCTTGGGACACTTTTTTATCTTCAAGGATAAAACCATTTAGGTGTTCTATCTTTGGGAATCAAATCAATATGGATGATCAGGAGGGTCACAACCATGTTAAAAACGATGATGGAGAAGAAGTTGGAAACCAAACAAAAAACACCTTTGGGTTTCCAATTTTGGATGCGACACAAAATGTCAACATGAAGAAAATTTCACTCTTTGCACTGCCCACTTTTTATGGTAAGAGTAGTGAGGACCCAAATACCTTCCTATTTGAGTTTCAAATCTTGTGTCGAAGCTATAACTACTTGCAAGATGCCTAGAAATTAAAACTTTTTTGTGCCACTCTCAAGGATTCTACACTAAGATGGTTCATGGGGTTAGTAGAGTCTAGTATTAGGTCTTGGGAAGATATGAAAGCTATATTTCTTAATAAATACCAAGACTATTGCAAATCCAAGGATTCACGTAATGATATTTTTAAAATTCAACAGTTAGAGGATGAGAGTCTTGAAGACTACATGGAACAGTTTTCTTATACCTCACAAAAATCAAAATATCATGACCTTCTAGATGATGCAGTTAGGACTCTTTTCCTTAAAGGAATTTTGAAAGAATATCTAGAGACACTTAACCTGATGGCATCAAGTGACATCTCCCATAAACCATTCACTGAAATCTGT
Organism: Picea mariana; assembly: GCA_032191745.1. Classification (NCBI taxonomy): domain Eukaryota; kingdom Viridiplantae; phylum Streptophyta; class Pinopsida; order Pinales; family Pinaceae; genus Picea; species Picea mariana. The sequence continues at coordinate 5,263 of JASDQU010014815.1, forward strand.
GAAATGTGTGGAAATTACTCGAGGAGTAGGGCCAAAACTGAGAAGAGTGTTCGGGATCCTTATAGTAGAAACCTAAAATAAGTTATTTTTGGTGGTATTACAAGGGTAGAGATAGGAAACCTATTGGAGAACTTCAAAACCGATATTCTAAGTACAATGGGTTCCCAGTTGGACACCTTAAATATTAATAAGAAATAGGAGGAAGAGAATGCAACAATGTGCATATTTTTTCCAAGGTGCAGGAGGAAGCATTCCTCAAGAGGATTCCCTTTAGACACAATTTCAGTCTGTGGATTCTGTACTGAAGATTACCCAACTGAAAAATGTCGATCACTGCCTGATTTATTATCCATTTACAGAAGTGGGGATCCTGGGGATGTCAGAAAATTGTCTTAGGTTGATGGACAGTTGGTATGGATTATCGGTTGTCACTAATGTCAACCATTAGAGAGTGATATTGTAGATTGATGTCAACCATTGGAGAAAGTATAGTAGTGAATTCTGATAGCACAAAGGTTTGGGTAATGGACCTAAGGTTGTTTCATGTATAATGGTATGAGTTTTAATATATTTTAAGGTAAGACTATTCTACATGGATAGTACATGTCATTCCATTTCCGGTGGTATGTGAAATGTCACATAACTCCTCATATTTAGAGAGTTATGGCCATGTGAAGTTGGAGAAAGGTTTGGGTAATGGACCCAAGATTGTTTGATGGATAATGGTATGATTTTTTATATATTTTTAGGTAAGAATATTATAGAATGATACTACATGTAATGTCATTTCTAGTTGTATGTGGAACATCACATAACTCCTCACGGTTAGAGAATTATGGCCATGTGAAGTTGGAGAACCCTCATGAGTCATCTAGAAGCCCCAAAAGGTCAAACTAGTCAAAGTGGTTTAAGATATTTTATAAGGTAAATAGTAAAGTGAAGTGATGAATGTAATATAAGTCAAAGTGAATACAAAATAAATTGTTTAAATAAGAAATTTAATGGAGAAATTAGAAGTGGGTTAAGCCTAAAGTAAGGAAAGTGGGTTAAGATGGTTAAAAGGTAACCCTTTGAGGAAGCTACATAAAAGTATAAATAAGAGCAAAGACTCTCTCATTTTAATAACACTTGAGAATATTGAATATCTACAACTGTCTGAGGTAACCAAAGGATATCTAGGCCTAATTTCAAAGGTAAGGTGATGTAAAGAAGGATGGAATTCAAGGGAGGATAAATTCTTTTGATGATGCTTTCTAAGGTATGTTATTTACAGGTCATCTCGCCATTTTCGCAATAATTTTTTTTCTAAAATGATTCAGACCATGAAATTGGGAGGCTGTTGAGGAAACATATCCAAGTAGTTGTGGTCAAACATATCCAAATTGGGAGGCCATTGAGGAAAAAATTTCTCTTGTGGGTTGTTGTATTTTTGGAGTTACACTCCGTGGAAAATAGGGTTTGTGGCTAGTCCTGAAACTAGTATAAAATAATTGTTTCGAGTAAAAACATCATAACTTCTTCATAACATATAGAACTTTAGTAAGACCACATGTTTTGGTTATATTACATTCTATAGTATGATGTGTACAATTTTCAGACCCATACAACAAATATTGCGTGTGGGGCACACTTTACAAGTTCGCTCTCTAGAATAAGCCAAAATTCAACAAGGTATGTTATTTTTGCTATATAACTCATTTTATGAGAGGTTCCAAGTAGTGAAACATACAGGAATTGCACAAAACACACTGAAGAACATTTTGTACTATTTTCAAATCTTTATTCATTACAGATACATATTTATGATTATTTCAAGTTAGGGTTCTTGACTAATCCAAAACTAGTCACGTGAGACTAAAGTAAAGTTTGATGAAAATTTTAGTCTCTTGTTGTTAAAGTTAAGGAAGTTTTGCAGGTATGTGATCATATACACTATATCTATTACAGAGTTACAAATCAGATTTGGATGATGAAATTGATGAGGGATTTTGGTTGAGGTACATGTTGGGTACATGGTTGAGACAAGTAGTTGATGAGTTAGCACATACATGAGGTGTATAGTTGATGATGTTGGTACATATTGATGAGTCATAGTTGATGGGTAGTTGATACATGATTGGTACATAATTGGTACATGGTTGGAGGCACATGTTAGTAGTATTGTTGACACATGGTTTATGGATGATGTAGCATACTTGTATTGGTATATTATTAGAAGCACATATTGATCTTGGTGGTGATTATGAATTGTTGTGTTATGCTTGTTTGATTCACATATTTGAGAGTTATCTTGGTGATTGATCTTGGTGGGTAGATCTGATTTGGTTGATAAGATTGATGAGACAGGTTGTTGTGATAAGTTGTTTGGATTGGTGGTTGTGATAGGTTATTTGTACAGTTTTGGTGCATGGTTGATGCACTTGTTCATGGTACAGTTTGAGGTACAGGTTGGTGCATGGTTGATCCACTTGTTTATGGTGCATGTTGATTACAGGTTGAGGTACAGGTTGATGCATGGTTGATGCATGGTTCATGTTATTAGTATAGGTTGTTTGCTGCAGGTTGATTGGTACAGGTTTACAACAATATATCGCACAGTGATAATGTGACAATGGTTCCATCATTCTACTTATACATCATGGTGATTGGATAGGGAAAGGATAGGTGGTTGTAGCCACCTTCCGATTGTAGCCGGAGAACATAGGGGGTTGTATCCTCCTTCTGGTTGTAGCCATATAATTGGGGAGTTAGAGATTCCATCAAGTTGTATCCAGATAAATTAGGGGGTTGAAGCCTCCTTCCAGTTGCAGCTGGAAAACAAAGGAATTTGGTGCTTCCAATGAATTTAATTCTTAAATACATATAAGAAAAAGTGTTCTGTGGTTTTCTCCCACTTTGGGTTTCCACGTAAAACACTGGTGTACTGTGTATGTGTGTTATTGCTCTTTTGTTCATTGTTTATTTACTTTGAAACTATTGGATGATAATGCTACATTGATATAACACTTTAATTTTATGGTGAAAAAGGATTAAATTTCTCTATTACTGATTCAACCCTCTCTAAGTAATCCAACAATTGGTATCAGAGCCGGTTCCTTTAGGAAACATTTTAACCACTCGAAGGAGATCATGGATTATTCTGAGAATGGAGTACCAATGTTTAACGGTCATAATGGTTTTAAGTATGATATGTGGAGTAGAAGGACAAAAGTATTTTTATAGGCAAGGGACATTATATTTGGCTATTAGTTGTTACAGGATATGATAGTTCAAAATTGGCGAAGACTGCATCCAAGAAGGAATTGAAGAAGAATAAAAAAATAGCAATGGATTTGATCTGGGAAGGATTACCTAATTCAGTAAGAGAAAATGTTGGTAAATGTTCATAAACCAAAGAACTTTGGGATAAGTTACATGACATATATTCTTAACCCATTGCAGATTCAGAAAATGCCAAAGAAGATGCAGATACAGATCAAGAAGAATTATTTCACCATGTCAAACAAATTCAGAAGATGAAGAGTACATAATCACCAGAGGTATGTTTTTTTTCTTTAATTGTGAAAAACGTGGACATCTTGTAATAGAATGCCACGAAGGAAATGAGACAAAAAAACTAATTGAAAAGGAAGACAATTATGAAGAATAATTGATTAGTGCTTTAGATGAACTAAGAGAAGAAAAAGAGTAAATCAAGAAATAATTTATGAAACAAAAGGAAAGTGTTCACATTTTTTAAGCCCAACATGTCATCGAGAAATTAAGAACTTGGCTAGAAGAAGCCAGAAAGATCGAAGAAAATCTTGAATATCAAAAGTAGTATTTGAAATCTAACATAGAAGCACAGAAGGAAGAAGTAGAAATGAGAGAGAAGATATTGACAGATCATCTTAAGGAAATAAATAATGATCTAAACCAGCTTGAGGCAGATTTTGGTCAAGAAGAGAAAGGACTTGAAGAAGTGAAAAGAACATAAGAATTCATGAAGTCTCAAATAATGAAGAAAGAAGAAGAGGTTGAGAAGATTGAAGAAGAAGTTGTCACATTGTGAAGTAAAATCGTCAATCTCAACAAGAACATTGAAGAGACAGAAACATCCACATTGGTTATAGAGAATGAAGAGAAACACTCAAGGTTGTTAGAAATGAAGAATGAATAAAATAGAAAGAGTTATGTCGAAGTACTCAAAGGAAGGAATCATGGTCAACCATAATCTATGAAAACTATTGAAGATACATCTTCAAGAAGACCATTCATGTTCAAGCCACAAATAAGCTTCAATCATGATCATGATCAGTCAAGGAAGAAATTTGGAAGGACTACACCACAAAGAAGATCATTCACTCCCAGGTATACAAAAAAAATTTATGGTCATTTTTTTTATTGTTCTAATTTTGGACATAAGGTTGCAGTGTACAGGGATTATAAAAGAAATGTTTAAGCAAGAAGTGCATATGTGGCCCCATGTAACATTGAATGCTACAAATTTCATAACTATGGACACATAGCTAGTGATTGTAGAAGCATGATCGATACTTCCATGAAAGAGAATATTGATATCATATATAAGAAAGTATGGATAAGAAAACATGAAGAACAGGTGAACAAAGACAAGGTCCCATAGATCACAATATTGGCAATAAAACGAGATGAAGAAAATTCTACAGAGAAAAAGAAAGATATCAGATACAGAAAGGTTTGGAAAATAATTGAAAGAAAAGAATGATAGGTAAATAAGGAAAAAGTTCAAGAGATTGTAATTTCAGGCATTGTAGTGAAAGATGAATCCACAGACAGAAAGAAAGAAGTTAGAGCTCAGAGAGATGATGAATTTACCAATGAAGATGATGATAAATCTACCAATGAAGATGATGATGAATACACATCAGAGCAGGAATTGTTCTAAGCCATCCAACTTAGAGACTCCCAGGTAATATTAATATTAAACAGGGGGAGTTTATAAGATAGTTTTGATAGATCAAATAACCATCCTTTGAGCAGCTTGCAAAGTTTGAGAAGACAGATCTAGAGCAGTCAGTTAGAAGAAGTACAATTTGATGGATTAATCAAGACTTCATGATAGTATAGTGATAAATGGGTCAGCATTATGGACAGTTGCACAAGTAGAGTCTTGGACAGTATGGACGAGAGCATGGATTTATAGATTGGTTCAAAGAGTGGTTCAAAGAAAAAGGAACATTATCATAATGGATGATAACTACACAGTAAATGGCTCAAACAATGCTAATGGATTCCAAATTGACAGATATGTTTTGGACACATGCAGTGCATACAACCATTCACATTCAAAACATAGTAATGCTCAGAAACAAGAATGAAAAAACTCCATATGAACTATGGAAAGGAAGCACAGACAATAACCTCTACATCAAGGTAACTCAAGGTAGTATTTTATTAATTGAAATTTATGTTGATGATATTGTTTTTGGAAGTATTAATAACATGTTAAGACAAAAATTTACAAAGGATATGAAGAATGAATTTGAAATGTCATTACTAGTAGAACTATCCTTATTTATGGGTCTTCAGATATGTCAAATAAACCAAGGAATTTTTATTTCTCAAACTAAGTATATCAGAGAAATGCTAAAGAGGTTCTGAATGGAAGATTGCAAACTAGTTACCACTCCTATGTAAACCAATTGAAAGTTGAGAAAATATGATGATTCAAAGTCTACAGACTAGACGCAATACAAGTCAATGATTGGTAGCTTACTATATGTGACAACATATAGACTAGATGCAATGCAGGCAGTTGGACTGGTGGCATGATTTCAAGTAGCACCAAAGGAATCACATGTCTTAGCAGTAACGAGGATTTCTATATATCTCAAAGGAACATAAGAGTTTTGATTATGGTATCCAAAAGGAAAGGATCTATCACTTATTTCCTACATAGATGTAGATTGGGCAGGTTGTATTGATGACCGATTAATCACCAATGGAGCAAAGTTCTACTTAGGTGAGTGTTTAGTATCTTGGATAAATAAGAAACAATCATCAATATATTTATCTACAGCTAGATCAGAGTATATTTCTGCAGCAGGATGTTGTACTCAGGTTCTATGGATGAAACAAACTTTGATAGATATACAAGTTGAGTATAATGAGCCCATTCCAATATATTGTGATAATACAAGCGTCGTCAGTATCTCAAAGAACCCACTGATGAACTCCAATAAGAATCACTTTCCAATAAAGTATCACTTTCTATGAGAATAGGTTGTAGAGAAGAACATCCAAGTTGAATATGTGGGAACAAAAGAACAAGTGGAAGACATCTTTACAAAACTGCTTCCAAGGGAAGCCCTTGAGTATTTTCCCCAAAGACTCATAGTAATTTCTACTCCAAAATGAATGATTTTGAATTCTTATCTTATATGTCTTAGATTTACATGATGAAGCACCATAAAGAGTACAATTAAGGTTGGGGGATCAGTTGCAGGAAGAGTTCAGTCAGGGGGAGTATCCCAAAGGACAGGTCAGTTAGGGGGAGCATCCCTGGATGGAAAGATACCTTTTCCATTGATGAAAAAGGGGGATATATTTATCAGATGCAAAGGTAAATGCTTGGAGATAGAGCATAGAGGCATGATTCCAAGGGGAGCGATTGACACAAGGGAAGAATGATAAATATGACTTCAAAGCGATACCCTTTGTCAAAGGGGGAGATATTATTCATATGTAGGGAGAGAGAGTAATCTGAGACTTATAAACACAAACAAAAATCAAAGGCATGTAGAAAGGGGGAGCATCCTCAAGGAGAGTTTAGTCAGGGGGAGAATCCCCAAATGGATATACCCTTTTCCATTGATTTTAAAGGGGGGGAGATAGAAAGATTGATGATGAGTATAAGCATGAATGCTATCATGACTAAGTGTTGCCATCAATGCCAAAGGGGGAAATTTTCAAACAATTGGCTTAGTTTGATGGATGGTAGGTATGGATTGTTGTTTTTCACTGATGTCAACCATTGGAGAGTGATATTGTAGAATGATTTCGATACCTTTTCCATTGATGAAAAAGGGGGATATATTTATCAGATGCAAAGGTAAATGCTTGGAGATAGAGCATAGAGGCATGATTCCAAGGGGAGCGATTGACACAAGGGAAGAATGATAAATATGACTTCAAAGCGATACCCTTTGTCAAAGGGGGAGATATTATTCATATGTAGGGAGAGAGAGTAATCTGAGACTTATAAACACAAACAAAAATCAAAGGCATGTAGAAAGGGGGAGCATCCTCAAGGAGAGTTTAGTCAGGGGGAGAATCCCCAAATGGATATACCCTTTTCCATTGATTTTAAAGGGGGGGAGATAGAAAGATTGATGATGAGTATAAGCATGAATGCTATCATGACTAAGTGTTGCCATCAATGCCAAAGGGGGAAATTTTCAAACAATTGGCTTAGTTTGATGGATGGTAGGTATGGATTGTTGTTTTTCACTGATGTCAACCATTGGAGAGTGATATTGTAGAATGATTTCAACCCTTAGTGATTGATTTCAACCCTTGGAGAAAGTCCGATAGAGAATTCTGGTAGCACAAAGGTTTAGGTAATGGACCCAAGGTTATTTCATGTATAATTGTATGAGTTTTAATATATTTGAAGGTAATACTATTATATACAGATAGTAAGTGTCATTCCATTTCCGATGGTATGTGGAACATCACATAACTCCTCATGGTTAGATAGTTATGGCCATGTGAAGTTGGAGAAAGGTTTGGGTAGTGGACCCAGGTTTTTTTATGGATAATGGAGTGAGTTTTGATATATTTGAAAGTAAGAATATTCTATATGGATAGTAAATTTCATGCCATTTCCAGTGGTATGTGGAACATCACATAACTCCTCACGGTTAGAGACTTATGGCCATGTGAATTTGGAGAACCCTCATGAGTCATCTAGAAGCCCCAAAAGGTCAAAGTAGTCAAAGTAGTTTAAGACATTTTAGAATGTAAATAATAAAGTGAAGTTATGAGTGTACTATAATTCAAAGTGAATAAAAAATAATTATTTAAATAATAAAGTTAATGGATAAATTAGAAGTGGTTTAACCCTAAAATGAGGAAAGTGGGTTAAGATGGTTAAAAGGTAACCCCTTGAGGAAGCTATATGAAAGTATAAATAAGAGGAAAGGATCTCTCATTTTAATAACACTTGAGCATATTGAATATCTACAAGTGATTGAGGTAACCAAAGGATATATAAGTCAAATTTCAGAGGGAAGGTGAAGAAATGAAGGCCGAAACTCAAAGGAGGATAAATTCTTTTGATGATTCTTTCTAAGGTATGTTATTTACAGGTGTTAGAATTAGGGAAAGAAAACACAATTATTATTTTTCAAAAAATATGTAACTAAGATCGGCAAGTACACATTAAATTTAAGTAAATATGAACTTAAAAAATATTTAGATCTGAACTAAAAATATTTCTGGACATGAACAATATATAGATATATGATTTAAAACATTTATGAGTAGGCAAATCAAATTCTGAATCAGATCTGAACTAGATAGAAGATAGATCTATTCTTTAAACAATTCTGAGTAAGCAAAACAAGATCTGAGTCAGATCTGAACAATAGATATACATCTGGACATGAATAGTAGATAGATCTATGCTTTAAACAATTTTGAGTAAGAAAAACAAGATCTGAGTCAGATCTGAACAGTAGATATAAATATGGACATGTTTAGTAGATAGATCTATGCTAGGTAAACATTTTCAAGATTGATCAATAGATAAATTTGAGCTAGAAAATAATATCAAAATATGTTAGTCAATAGATCTAAGAAATTAAAGAATTGTAAACAACAACTTACCTCTTGATGACCTTACCTCTATATAAAGGAGAAGAGCATAACACACCTAAGAGATAATAAGCCATTGAAGTATGCTCAGATAAGTCTATGTGTCATGGATTTGCCTTAAGGGTCAGATCTCTATCAACAGAATTATAGGACAGTCAGGCCAGCAAAGGAGAACCTCTCACAAAGCACACTGAAACCCCACACAAGAAAAATATGGAAGTGAAACCCCAGTTCCAGTCATACACATGAAGGGAGAGAGGGGATGACTACCTAGGAAGAAGGTTTAGCAACCCAGCTAGGGTGTCGCAGTCTTCAAGGAACCAGATCTGCACAAGAAGAAGGATATGACAGTCTCCTGGAGGGTTCCATTGTCTTAAAACGAGGTTTGGTTGGAAGCAACAATGATCAAGGATGAGGAAAACAAATCCAATTACTTTGAAACAACAAACAAGGAAGCCTCAACTCAACAACCCTTAGTACAGAAAAACTACGTGGCAACTGCAGTGATAAAGGGACCTTGAACACATCTATAGAACAAGGACCTGTCAACAATGAAGGTTGAATAAAAATGATG
>JASDQU010014815.1:61353-77401 GCA_032191745.1 Picea mariana
ATTTGGCCCCACTCAAGCAATCCATCAAATTGTCCATTCTTAGCAATGGAAATCTGTACCTTATGGTTATCTTGTTGATTTCTCTTGATTTAGTACACATCCTCCAGCCTCCATCTTTATTCGGACTGAGCATTGTCGGAACAACACATGGACTCAAGCTTTCTTTAACCAATCCTTTGTCCATTAAATCCTGGACTTGTCTTTTGACCTCTTCATTCTCCTGCGGCGTCAATCTATATGTTGCTTTATTTGGTAAACTAGCTCCAGGATGAGATCAATATGATGAATCACACTTCTGATCGATGGCAACGAACGAGGTAGTTCGTCCATTACTATGTCAGCAAACTCTTCCAACAGTTTCTGAACCTCTTCCGGTAAATCATCTACCCTTGTACTGGTTAAAACAATTTTAGGCTTGCTGACCACAATGAATTGCAGTTCCTCTTTCTTCTTAACCTTTGTAAGAAGTTCCTTCCCACTCATGAGAAGTACAGTGTTTCTTACTTCCGGGTTTACTTCCTTATCCTTAATCGACAACATCATGTGAGTTCTCCCATTCTTCTCTAGGGTGTATGTGTTCTTCCTCCCGTCATGAATCACATTCTTGTCATATTTCCACGGTCTACCCAACAATAGATGAAAAACATCCATGGGAATAACATCACAGAGTATTTCATCTTTATACCCTCCTATTTTAAACTCAACCAAACATTGTTTAGTGACATTTACTTGATGTTCTTTTTCTAGCCATGAAACCCTATATGGGCTTGGATGTTCAATCGTCTCGAGCTCCAACTTTTCTACCATCTCTGTAGAAACAAGATTATATGTGCTACCACTGTCCATGATGACCTTGCATACCTTGTCCTTGGTTTTGCAAGAAGTCTGGAAAAGTCTGTTCCTTTGGACCGAACTCTCCACCTCCTTCTCTGGTGTTAAGAGAACTTTTCGCATCATCAACAATCTTCCGCCTTCAGCATATTCTGCCTCAACATTCTGCCTCTGTTCTTCGGCAATGTGAGTTTCACCACCTTCTTTCTTCTTATCTGGACATTCATAAGACTTGTGTCCATTCTTTCCACACGTGAAGCATTTCACTACTCCACCTCTTCCTCTTCCTCTACCTCTAGTACGAGGAAAAATGTTTCCATCAGCATACTGACCTTTCTATTCGGTATGCTGCCCTCTCTGCGAACTTCCACCTCTCTCAGTTTGAGTCTGAGGTTTCTTCCAGTCTTCCTTGGGTTTCTGGTTTCTATCCTAGGCAATTGATTTGCCTCTGGGCTAACTTTTGCCTCTGCCTCTTTGACCTTGTTTTCGGCTCAGCTTCTCTTCAGCTTTTAGAGGCATCTGATAAGAATCTTCCACCATTCGGATGGTCATCATGCTCACCTCATCCTGAATGTCATATCTCAGACCATTCATATACTTGGCAACCTTTTCATCATCACTTTCGTGATGACCTGCCCTAATGTTCAGCCGGTAGAATTCTTTAGTGTATTCCTTCACTAACATCAGTTTCTGTCTCAAATTTTGCATTCTCCGAAACAGAGTAATTTGGTAATCCCTGGGAATAAATTTCTCCTTCATCTTTGCGGTCATCCTATCCCAACTCTTGATCTTATGCTTGCCTTGGCAATGTCTGTCAGCTTGTAGCTCATCCCACCACAATGTTGCATGTCTTTTAAGTCTTGTGACAGCATGTTTGACCTTTTGTCTTCCTCGACATCTTCATAGTCAAAATATGTGTCTATCTAATCCAGTCTAGAAGCTTTTCAGCATCTAGATTTCCCTCGTATACTAGAATGTCCATTTTTTCCTTAGCACCCATTCTTGCAACAGCCCTAAGTAGGCATTCATTTGTTGCATCTTCTGCTGTGACTTGTTCTCTTTCATGTCCAGCTTCATCTTCACTTTCAGATTCACTGACATCTCCAACACCAGCTGTGCACCTCTGTGTTGTCTCCATGTCCACAAGTCTGGCACGTATATCATGAATCTCTCTTTCCATGGATGGATTTGGCACCTGCCTACCCCTTCCTCTGGTGGATTGGGTGTTTTCCTGTCTCTTCTTCTCGGCGGCATGGATGAGATTTTCTTTCTCACTTTCCCTGTTTGAAATATACAAACAGGGTCAAGCTATGATACCAAAACTGACGTAGACCTATCAGCCCTTGGACCGAGATCCACTCTCAGGATCGTTCGGATTCTCCATTGAGCCAAAGTAGCTCCTTCGATTCCCTGTTGGAATCTGCAATTTATCGATCCACAGGCCCTTTTCGCAACTTGCAATCTCGCGAGTTCACGAGTCGTGACTCTTGACTCTTCCTCTCCAATCTCGTGATACCCAAGATCGCAAAATCGGTACAGCTCTTCCTTCATCAGCGCCCTCCGCGCGTGACCACTAGCTAAGATTAATTACTAGCACCTCTCGCTACTCGCCACTTCACAAGTTTCAATGTTGAGCCCTCGTGCTCTTACTTCACGAATTCCCGATATGCGAGAGTCAATGGAGTGTTGAACCCTTCCACTAGGTGACGGTTGTTCACTTGTCGATTTTCCCAGGCCCACCTTGTGCTTCTACCACGTATTTCCTCTGTACCTCGGCTCTCGGGACTTTGTGACTTGTGAAGTTGAAAATGACTCCTTTCAACCTCCAAACCCTCGAATGCATGAAATGTGATGGGGTTCCTGATCCAACGGTCCTTCCCTTTTCTGGATCTAACGGCTATCCTTGCTCCTCGCAATTTCTCCACTCGCGACTTGGAGAACCCAAGTTTTTGGCTCTCACCTGGTGAACCTCTGAGTTCGTGAGATCCTTTGATCTCTGCTACCTATCCTCCTCCAATGGATGATTTCGATCTTCTCGCAACTTCGCCACTCACGACTTTGGGACTTTCGGGACAAAAGTATTGACACATCATCAACGCGGGTCCTACAAGGAACTTCTCGCCTTTTGGAGTTTCACCTTTTGCAACCTCGTGAATCCTGATGCTGAACTTTCAGGTCTTCAACCCATGAAACCCCAAAATAAGATTTCGTGAGTGATCCAACTGCCCCTGTTGGTTCAGATCCTATGGCCCGATTTCTCCTGAACGTGCACGTAGAAAAACACCCACCGTAACCTTCTTGCTCCTCTGCAAGATCCGATGGCTCTCGGGACTTCAAGGATTCTCCACGGATAATTTTGACCGTTCAATTCCTCCTTAACACTCCTATGAAATGAACAAGTATGCTTCCACTAAACTTGTCCACCAGCAAACCAATGTTATTGCGCCTTATTCTAATACTTCAAGGCACTAGCTCTCTTGAGCTTTTCTTCGACAGCTTCAAAGATCCTATCCCTCCTGAGATTTCTCCATAGATCGAGTCTTCACAAATACTCCTGCACGCACTCCTTGCAACAATTCTTCAAATAATTCCAAGTATTTGAACTTCTTCAACTCTGTGCACTCTCTTTGCAGCAGCAGTCCTTCAATTCTTTCCTCAGGTTACAAACTCTGAGAATCTACTCGGCCTGCGCACACCTTGCATGGCTCCTGTGCTTAACTTGCACTTCTGTGAGAATGAGAAAATTATATCCCTCCTGAGCTTGCAGAGACGAACTCTGGCTTCTGTCAATGCACACCTTGTGGATAATTTCACTGCACTCCTTGCAGGAAAACTCTTGCTCAGACAAAGAAACAATTGAAACTCATTCCTTACTCTCCCTCTCTTCATATTTCAGACATTTAATATGAAATCATATATTCACGCATCAAAGAAAATGCATAACAGAGAGTAAACAAGCATATATCAATTAGCATGTACAACACAAAAAGCAATTGGACACCATGAGTCTGAACTAAAGATTTTTGTGTTAATCCAGAACTTCTGTACATGGGTTATTCTACACAGGTCTCTGCTTCTTCTCCTCTATGCTCTCTTGATTTATTATGTTGCTAATCTTGCTAATGTTACAATGATACAAGTGAGGGTGTTTATATCCGTTTTCCCTCTGGCTCCTAAAACTGTCTAATCTAAGAATTTTAAAGCTACCTACTTACATTTACTAACATAAATGCCTCTTAGTCCTTTAGACGAGAGCGGGATGCTCAAGGTCTGATTACAATCTACAAGTACACCCTTTCTTAATTGTTTCATTTACATTTGGCGTATCAAACTTCAAAATATTTCAAACAATTCATCATGTGCCAAAATGCGTTGGCATTTTCCCCATGCTAGCTTGTTGTTGGCGATGCTCCTGCATCATATTTTGATGCCAGAACTATTCTTTGGTTATGTATCAAGTTTGATACTTTCACATTAATAGAAGTCAACTTGTTTCACCTCTTTGTTTAAACTATGCTGAAACACTCGAGCATGGAGGATCCAGTCGATGGTTGTGGTTCTATTGTAATGTAGGTTTGATTACAATATTGATGTGACCAGTTTTAGTTAGATTCTTTGTTATCGTATTCCCCCTTATGCTGAAAGGCTCATGCATGGAGGATCCAGTCGAGTTATTGCAGTTGCATGGTAATGTAGGTTTGATTATTATGCTTTTGTGACATATTTCAGTGTCTGAAACTTGATTTCAAGAGTGATCTTGAGCCTAAGTTTTTCTTCACCAAATTGCTTGAAATATGGATTCCCATAACATTCTTGTTCACCTCTCTCACACTTAAACTCAAATCACTGACTGAAGTTAATGAGGATCTCACTTCCCTTTGCATTGAATGTCCAGTTTCTGTGTTAAATTCATTCTTGTACTAAGTTTTGTCCATTTTACCTCCACTCATAAAACCAACATCCACCTAACATTCTAATGGGTACTGGGATTATTGTCTTGAAATATAAGGGTGACTCTCAGTTCTAACATTCTTGGTGTCGTTTCCAGGGAACATATTGAAGACATTTCCCTGAGATAGAATGACAAAGAAATTCTAATTTTGAAGGTGCATGAGAAATCAGTACCTTGAAGATTGCAGCTTGCACCTGGTGACTCCAACATTTTAGTTGTGGTTTCCAAAGGAAGACACATGAGGTCTATTCCATAGATGCCTCTGGCAACACCTAAAGCTGACGTAAAAAATATTATCAATAAAGGAAAGACCTCTCAAGAAGGACTTTCAGTCGTTGTACCAGGTGATTCTGGTAATTTACAAACTTCTTCTTTTGAAACTCCATTAGTTGCATCTAATTCTCTTGTTATACCATCTATTGGCATTTCCATAAGTTTACATTTTCGGAGTTTCCTTGTTTAATTCTCCCCTTCTATATCTCATTTGGAAGAAAGTTTTGTCACCCCTGTTTCCCATGATATTGTAAAGTGGTTTAAATCTAGAAGCTTAGAAGATTTTCCCACTTTGGGTTTTCCTACTCCTCCTATCGGAATTGTTGTATCTAGAGAGGGGAAAACTTATTTTCCTTTGAACCCCATATTATTTTCCTATGACACTCAGCCATTTTCCCTTTCCCCTAGAAACATAGCTTCAGTTCCACCTGTCCAAACTCCATCTCCCCCTGATTCTCTTGCAGTCCACATCCCAATGGAAGGTGCTAATCCTCCCAGAAACATAATGGATGCTAGATATGGCCCTCTTGTTTTACCTCAGCCTATGAATTCTCTCCCAGCTAGATACTACCTTAAGTACATGCCCCAGGTCATAGGGGAGGGAGACATAATTGTAGAAGAACACCTTTTATATTTGTATAGATTTGCAGATATTCAACTCATTGAAAATGAAGATGTGTGGATGAGAGTTTTTGTATATATCCTTGATGGTGAGGCTTGGAATTGGTTTAGGTAATTTCCTCCTGGATGTATTGATTGGATTGAAGCTCTGGATGATTCATTCTTAATACACTAGGGCAATAAAAAGGATTTCCTTTATTATATTACATAATTTGGGACACTTAAGAGAGAAGATGGGGAATCTATTTTAGACTTCTCAAAGAGATTTAATAAGATGTACAGTAAGATTCCCACTAAAATTAAGCCTACAGAAACCTCTACCAAGATTACTTATGCTAGTGCTTTTGATCCTGATTTTTTCCTCCTGTTGAGAGAAAGAAGAGATACCTCCTTGGATCATATGCAAGTTGTATCCCTTGAAGTAGAGTCCAATATATTGGCAGTTGAAAAAATTAGGAGTAAGGATGATAGAGAAAGAAGAAAAGGTAGGTCTGAAGCTTCAACCTATGGTTCCTCTGTTGCCCACCCTCAAGTGGATGAGTTGACAAAACTGGTAAAATCACTTTCTGCAGAAATGGAGAAATTGAAATTTGAAGGAAGAGCTATAGGAACCTCCAGAATGTTGATAATAGCGGTAACTTCAAAACACCAAATAATAACCGTCGGATCATGTAGAGAGATCAAAGAAATAGAGATAGGGATGATAAAAAAATCCAAGCCCCTCTACAAAATAACCTAGTTATTGATGAAGAAGGAGAGGAAGAAGAAGTTGATCTTGAAATCCATTGTCTTGGTGACACCTCTTCATCTCCTCATTTAACTCAATCTTCATATGAAGAGGCCCTCATGGACAACCAACTAAATGAGTTGATCAAAGAGAAAAGGAGCAGTGGAAATTCAAATAAATACAACCTAAGGTCGAAGAAGAAAGAGGGAGATCCTGACATTCTTGATCATCCTACTAGAATAGTGAAACCTTCTAAGGATGTGGTAGCTATCAGTAAAGAGAAAGAGGCACAAAACCCCCAGCCAATGGTTGAGAATCATATCCCAGAAGTGAAGGAGATTTTGAATCCTCCCTCCTCTTTTAGCTTTGAGAACAAGATTCAAAAGATTAAAATCCCTGTACCTTTTTCAGATTTAGTCAAGAATGAGGATTTCAAACGATACCTTTCCAAAATGTTGTAGCTTGAACCTTCATCTCATCCCATAGACTCAGTGAACCTCCAAGATGAAAAACCATATTTGATATTGGGGCCTTTGGTAGAGGATAGGGATGATTCTTCACCTCCTTTCTATACATCATTGAACATTCATGATAAAGTGATGCACAACTTCTTGATGGACTCAAGGGAATCTCACAATCTCATGCCTAATATTGTCATGGATGAGCTTGGGTTGGAGGTTACAAAAACCTACCTTGACCTATACTGATCTGATTCGAGGAAGGTGAAGTGCCTCAGGGTTATTAAAGACCTGGTTGTTTCCTTGTTCCAATTGCCAATGAATATTGTGGTGGATGATGTTGCCCCTAAGTTTGGGATGCTCTTGTATATATCTCGGATCAAAATACTGGGGGGAATTTTGCATATGGATCTTTGATATTCCATTATTCCTGTGTTTGGGGGGGGGAACACAAAATGATTTATAGGGAAGTACAACTTGCTTACATCATCAATGATGAAGAAAATCCAACCAATCACCCCATTTTTGTAGTTGATACTGATTTAGGAACCAACATGATATAACTCGTTGAAGCTCCTTAAACACCTATTGAAATCATAAATCATCCAATCACCTCTTGTGAAGACCCTACTCCCAATAAATCTATTTGGAAAATGTTTTTTGATGGAGCCTCTTCTCGGGAAAGTGTTGGTGTTGGGGTAGCGTTCATTTCCCCTACCAAAGAGACCATATCGTTGTCTTATAAGATTGAATTTGAAACAACAAACAATGTGGAAGAATATGAGACTCTTGTTTTGGGTTTGAGAGCTGCCAAAGACATGAAAATTGAAGAACTACTAGTGTTTGGAGATGTTGAGTTGATTGTTCATCAATTCATAAATATGTATAAGGATAAGCACCCCAGGTTAAGGGCCTACAGAAATGAAGTCTAAGATATGATTGACAGTTTATTCTTGGCTTTTAATATCTCATTTGTTCCAAGAGAGGAGAACACTATGATAGATTCCTTGGCTATCTCAGCAAGTAGTTTCAAGGTCCCTTTTCCCCCCAAACTCAAGTATGATGTGGAAGTAAAGTATAGACCTTATATTCCTGACAATGTAAAACATTGGAAGGTCTTTGAGGATGATATTGAGATAAAAAAGTTTCTTGATACCATGGATGAATTTTTTGATTTGCATATTGATTTAGATTAGGATTCTGAACAAGGCCCTCATGCTGATGTTTTTCTTAATAAAAATGTTGACCATCATATTGTCCATTTGCCTAGTAACCATATTCCAAAAGGACTAATCCCTTTGGAGAAATTGTTTGACATAAATGATTTTAATGTAAAGGTTAAAGGTTCAACTGAAAAAGATGACGTGTCTGAATGTGATTTAGGAATAGAGGAAGACCCAAATATGCCAAATTGTCTAGGAGTTTGTCAAAGGAGAAAAGAGATGAGTATGTCAATCTTCTGAAGGATTTTGTTGATGTATTTGTCTGGAAATATGAATATTTGAGAACATATGAGACCAACATCATTGAACACAAAATCATGTTGAAAGAAGAGGCCAAGCCTTTCAGGAAGAAACTCAGATAGATAAATCCCATGTTGATGCCTATTATGGAAAAAAAAGTGAAAAAGATGTTGGATGAACAGATCATCATCCCTTTGAGATATCTAGAATGGTTGGCTAACTTGGTCCCTCTAAGAAAGAAAAATGTGGAAATCAGATTGTGTGTAGATTCTAGGAATTTGAACAGGAGCTCCAAAAAGGATAACTACCCCTTGCCAAAGATGGAGCACATTTTGCAGAGAGTGACTGGCTCATCTAGGATGTCCATGATTGATGGATTTTTTGGTTATAGTCGGATCTCTTTCCTTCCTGAAGATACATAAAAGACAACCTTCACTACTCCTTGGGGCACATTCATGTATGCTAAAATTCCCTTTGGATTGATGAATGCAGGAAAAACCTTCCAACGAGCCATGAACATTGCCTTTGTTGGGGAAAAAGATAAATGTATAGTCATCTATTTGGATGACATTACAATATTCTCAAGGTCTGATAAAGATCATTGTCACGATCTGAGGAAAGTCTTCCTAAAGTGCAAAAGGTTTGGTCTCTCCCTCAATCCTAAGAAATCTTTGTTTTCTTCAAAGGAGGGAAATTTATTGGGGCATATTATGTCAGCTGAAGGAGTAAGAATTGATCCAAGCAGAGTAGAGGCCATCCAGGATTTATATTTTCCTAGATCTAAGAAAGAGGTTCAGTCTTTCTTGGGTAAAATCAATTTTTTGAGAAGATTCATTTCAAATTTTGTTCAGTTGGTTAAGCACATTACAACCATGCTTAGAAAAGGGAGAGAGGTGAAATGGAATTTTGAAGATCAAGGTTATTTTGACCAAATCATAAAGGCTTTGACTGAAGCACCTGTGCTCATCATCCTTGACTATTCTAAGGAATTTATGGTATTTTATGTTGCCTCGTCGGATACATTGGCTATTATTTTGATACAGAAAAATGCAGAGGGGTTAGAGCATCCTATTTCCTTTTTCAGCAGAGCATTGAGGGATTCATAAATGAACTATGATATCATGGAGAAGCAAGGATATGCTTTGGTCAAATCCCTCAAGGATCTTAGAATCTATGTTCTGTATTCAAATATTATTGCATATGTCCCCTGAACTTCAGTAAAATAGATCTTGATCCATCTTGATATAGATGGGAAGAGAAGAAAATGGATTTCCAAAATTCTAGAGTTCGACCTCGAAACAAATCCCACTAAGTTGGTGAAAGGACAAGGTTTATCCAGGTTACTGGATGAATCAAACTGCAAGGATTTATGGGTTAATTTCATTAACATAGACTCATAAAATCAACAAACTAATATTGTTGATAAAGACTCTCGTGTCAGCATAAACTTAACAGAATGCATTTGGTATAAATACATCATATATTTTCTACAGAAGTTGTAGCCTCCTGATGATTTGGACAAGGACAAGGTAAGAGCTTTGAAACTAAAAGAAATAAGATATTGTGTCATTGATCAGGTTTTGTATTGGAAGGGTCCTCTGGGGTTTTTTTTTAAGATGTCTAGACCCACAAGAATCCCAAAGAGATATGACTGATTTTTATGAGAGCTTATGTGGGGGACATCATTTTTGGAGGACTACAGCTTATAAAATCCTCAGAGTTGGGTATTTCTGGCCCAATCTTTTTATCGATGCTTGTGCAAAGATGAGAGCTTGTGTCAAGTGTTAAAATTTTCCTGGAAAGAAACAACTCAAATATTTTCCTTTGAAGCTTGTAATGGTTTCTGGACCATTTCAACAGTGGGTTCTTGACTTCATTAGAGAAATCCATCCATCCTCAAGTGGTCGACATAGGTGGATTTTGAATGCCACTGATTATTTCACCAAATGGATAGAAGCCATCCCTACAAGGAGTGCCTCCCACAAGGTAATCATTAGCTTCCTTGAAGATATCATGTCTAGATTTGGTTGTCCAAGCAGGATTGTTACTGACAATGCTGCCTCCTTCAAAGTTGAACCATTAATCAATTTTTGCAAGAAGTATGGAATTCCATTAATACATTATACTCCCTAATACCCTCAGGGAAATGGTTTAGCAACATCCTATAACAAGAGTCTCATAAAGATCATCAAAAAAAATTTAGAATACAACAAGAAATCTTGGGACTCAAAACCAAAATTTGCCTTATGGGATGATAGAGTTACAACAAAAAGGTCACTTGGCATTTCCCCTTTTCAGCTGGTGTATGGGGTTGAGGCTATTTTTCCTACTCAGCTTTCCTTGCCTATGGAAAAATTCCTCCATGAATACCAAAGAGAACCTAATGATATGGTTAGGAGGATACTGCAACTGGTAGAAGTACAACAAAATAGGGAGAAGTTGCTTGATAAAGTGAAGGATCATAGGAGGAAAATAAAATGAGCCTTTGACAAGAGGGAAGCAAGGAATATTTTTAGCTGGGGGATCTGGTGCTCAAGTGTGATGCCCCCAACCAAGAAAAAGGAAAATCTGGTAAATTCGAAGTCTTATGGATTGGTCCCTTCAATATTTTTGAGGTATTTTCTAACAACACTTATAAGTTGTAGAACTTGGAGGATTCCAAATTTTTTGGTGGCCTTGTTAATGGGCACTTTCTGAAAAATGTTTTTTGTTTAAGCCATGATCGATGTTCCACCATTGTAATTACCACTTCTTTTTATGTCTATTTTGAATAAGAGACTCCATAACACAAATCTAAGGCACTGAAACTGCACATTCTTGGCAACTCGCAGGGAGCACACCATCCCCTGTGGAACCAATGTTATCACATGAGGTTGTCAAGGGTCGTATGTGATTTTTGTTAATATTTGTGTATGTACCCTCATCTCATCTCTCTCTCTCTCTCTCTCTCTCTCTCTCTCTCTCTCTCTCTCTCTTCTTCCCATCACCAGGTCCTAGGATCTTTCCCTTTGACTGATAAAGTCATTTTCCCCCTTTGTTGATGACTTGGTTTCCCTTGGTGTCTTTCTCGACTAAGTCCCAGCCCGAGGATTTTCTATTTTTCTCGAAGAAGGATGAGCACTCATCATCATTTTGTCTCGAATTACTACTCATTTTGTTTCTTAAGCCCACATCAAGTCATCCAAGTCCTTATTTACACATGAAGAAGCCATGGGCACAAGGCACAGTGATCAAAGTGGTCTATTGCAGGCTTGAAACAAGAAATAAGGAAGGTTCAATTTTCAACGACGAAGATCCCAGGAAAATTTCAGATCAGTGACTCTTGGTCTTTCAAAATGTAAAAATTGCGTGAGTTTTAAAGACCAGGTGGAAGCCCCGAAGTTGCAGATCAAGTGCCACGTGTCCTTCCTGATCGAACGGTCATGATTTACTTCAAGAGTTCAGGCTTCGGGAGTTTCGGCTTCCCCACTCCCGACTTTCTCTGAAGTTCTTTTCCTTGAAGTCACAGATCAAGCGCTTCACGTCCTTTCAGATCGTATGGTCATGATTTACCTTGGGAGTTCAGGATTCAGGAGTTTCGTCTTCCCCACTTCTGATTTTCTTCGAAGTGCTTTTTCCCGAAGTCACAAATCAAGCGCCACACATCATTTCATATTATACGGTCAATATTTACTCCGTGAATCCAAAATTTAGGGGTTTTAACTCCTCCCCTCTCTCTTTCATCCAGATCCTTTTCTCCCAAAGTCCATAGATCGTTGTTGCATGTCCATCCAAATATAACAGTGGTAGTTTCCTTCGGGACTTCGGGCTTCGGGAGTTTCATCCTCCTCTCTCTTGTTTTCATCTAGAGTGTTTTCTCCCTCAGTTAACAGATCCTTGCAGCGTGTCTTCCCTAGATCGATGGTCATCGTTCACTTCATAGCTCCAACTCTACATGCATACCACCCCCGAGATCTGAAGTGCCAAAGTATGTGGCAGTCATCAGTTCATATATGTGGCGCTCTTGTCAGTCATGACACCTGGCATCCATCTGGGTATGACACGTGGCACTCAATCCAGGCACCTTTGGGAATATCAACTGCTTGCTTCCAAGTGACACGTTCCCCCTCTCTTTCAATGACACATCAACATAGTGACATCAGACCACCACATCAGATCATCCTTTGGGAAGTGTTCTTGTTCAACGCCAAAATTAGCGCCATCTCTAAGCGCGGCCAGAATGATCCTAGAATTGGCATCCATATAAACTTTAGCAGTGGCACTAAATTAAGAGAGGCTTTCCCAGATCACAAATCATGACCAGATCGACGACCATGCTTCATTGCAGGGACGCAACTTTCTCAAGCATTAAAATTATTGAGTGGTCCCATAATTGAAACCGTGGTTTAGAAAAATAGCTATGTGGTGGAAGGTGGTGAATTGTGGGCTCAAAAGAGGTGTGAATCCAAATCGCCTTTGAAAACCCCATAATCACATCCTTATATATCTTCTAATCCAAGAGTAGCGCATGGTGGCCCCCTAGGCATTGAGCCTCATCCTGATCCTAATGAAGGATCAATTAATGAAAAATGAGTGGTGGTTAAAACCTCGAATCACTCCATAAATAGAAGGAATGGAGGGTCTAGCTATGGGGATAGAGTTGTCAGTCTGAGGTACCACGGTGGATGATTTTTCCTATAGGCCCATGCTGAGATGAATTTATGCATGACAGGAGGATACACGCACAGTCTGACAGAAGAAGGCGCAGACGGAAGGCTTTGAATGGAATGACCAGACCACACCCCTGGTAGTTGTGGATTGATCTAAGTATAAATTGATCAGTTCAATATTTTGTTAAGGTCGTCAACTAGTTGAGCAAAGCTCCCTATTTTGTAATATTTTGATGCCAGAACTGTTCTCTAGTTATGTATCAAATTTGAGACTTTTGCATTAACAGAAGTCAGCTTCTTTCACCTCTTTTTTTAAGCTATGCTGAAACACTTGAGAATGGAGGATCTAGTCAAGGGTTGTGGTTGTATTGTAATGTATGTTTGATTACAATATTGTTGTGACCAGTTTTAGTTAGACTATTTTTATCTTATTCCCCCTTACACTAAAAGTCTCGGGCATGGAGGATTCAGTCGAGTTGTTGTATTTGCATGGTAATGTGGGTTTGATTATTATGTTGATGTGACATATTTCAGTGTCTGAAACTTGAGTTCAAGAGTTCTCTTGAGCCTGATTTTTTCTTCACCAAACTTCTTGAAAGTTGGATGCCCATAACAGTCTTGTTCACCTCTCTCACTAAGTCTTCCTTCTGCTCACACTTAAACTCAAATAATTGACTGAATTTAATGAGGACCTCATTTCCCTATGCATTTCTTGTCCAGTTTCTGTGTTAAATTCATTCTTGTACTGAGTTTTGTCCATTTGACCTCCACTCATAAAACCAACATCCACTTAACATTTTGATGGGTATTGGGCTTATCCTCTTGCAATATGAGGGTGAATCTCAGTGCTAACATAATATATTGTGGCTTGAATGTCCATATGAGAATGAGAACTGGGAAGAACCCATTTTGCCTAGCCATCATTCTTGGGCACTTCAAGAACAAACGACGGAAAATGTGCTAAATCAATTTATTTATGCAATCATGTGTGTTGATTTTCCACAATATTTTCCCCAATTTGAGTACATGTTTGGTGAAGAATTTCAAGAAAAGTTGGACCCATCAACTTTATATTCAACATATTTTATTTTTGAGATAAATGAATCTGTCATATCTTATACCATGCCTTATGAGATTAGTCCTGGGAAATTCCTACATATAAATTCTGGACTAGATGCAAATCAACAAGAACAATTAGTAAATGTCCTTAGGGACCAATCAAGAGAATTTGCTTGGGAATATAACGATATGAAGTGTATACACCCTGACACATGCATTCATCACATATATACCCAGGAAGACATAACACCTGTTAGGAAACCCCAAAGGATGAATCTGACACTAATGGATATAGTAAAGGAGGAAATACAGAAACTATTGAGTGTTGGTTTTATTTATCCAATATTTGACAGTAAATGAATATCCCCTCTTTTAGTGGTTCCAAAGAAAGTAACCGGAAAATGGATAATTTGTTTCGACTTCCGTGAGTTTAATAAGGCCACTCTCAAAGATTATTTTCCTCTCCCCTTCATTGACCACATCTTGGATACCTTGTCAGGGAAGTGATACTTTTCCTTCTTGGATGGATATAACAGATACAACCAAATTCTCATAGCACCTGAGGAACACAGAACAAGACTAATTTCACTTATCCTTGGGGCACCTATGCCTATAGGGTCTTACCATTTGGGTTGTGTAATGCTCCTGTCACATTTCAATGAGCATCATTAGGGATATTTGTTGACCTCATTCATGAATGTGTGGAAGTATGTATGGATGAATTTATAGTATATGGTAATACTTCTTAGGAAGACCTAGATAATATCGACAAAGTTATTATCAGATGTCAATAAATCAATCTATCCTTAAGTCATGAAAAGTGTTAAATGTTATTGACTGAAGGAGTAGTATTATGACATCATGCTTTGTTTGAAGGGATTAAAGTGGATCCTGCTAATATTGAGGTAATCGTCAAACTTCCACCTCAAAAGACTCAAAAAGAGGTAAGAAGCTTTCTTGGACATGCTAGATACTACCGATGATTTATTGAGAATTTTACAGATATTGTTGCACCAATGTTTGGATTTCTTACAAAATGTGTTTATTTTCTTTGGACTAACCATTGTCAAACTATATTTGAAACTCTAAAAGCTAAATTATCTATGGCACCAGTTCTTAGAGGACACAATTGGGCCCTTCCATTTCACATATCCACTGATGCCTCCAATACTACAATAGGAGGAGTATTAGGACAAAAATAATACCAACATTCTATGCCATTTACTTTGTGATTAAGAACTTGTCCCCTACTGAGATAAACTATACAGTTACCGAAAAATAATTCTTGGTGGTTGTACATGCCATCGATAAGTTTCTCCATTATATCACAGGGTATGAGGTATTTGTACATACAAATCACTCTGCCATTATATTTCTCATGAATAAACCCATTACCAATGGTTCAACAACTATGTGGCTCCTGTTATTACAAGAGTTCAATATCATCATCCTTGACCGGCCTGGAAAAGAGAACTTAGTAGTTGATTTTATTTCAGTCACTAATCATGAGGGTGATAGTATTCCTATTCATGATATTTTTCCAGATGAACATCTCTTTTCCATCTCTGTAAATACCCCATGGTTTGCAGACATGGAAAATTATTTGGCTACTATAAATTTACCAACTCATTTTTCACCTCATGAAAAGCATCGAATTATAACGCAAAGTGATAACTACTCTTGGTTTGGCCATGAACTTTTTCATTCTAGAATAGACTTGGTTATTCATAGATGTGTCCGGGAAGATGAGATACCAGAGATCCTACAAAGTTGTCATGATGGACCATGTGGCAGACATTTTTTCCGACAAACACACAACATATAAGGTTTTATATTCATATTACTATTGGCCTAGCATTTTTAAGGATGCTTCCAAATATGTGAGAAGTTGTGGTAGTTGTGAGAGGATAGGAAGACCCACATCAACTAATGAAATTCCCTTACGTGACCAAGTTATGATAGAACCTTTTGAGAAATGTTCCCTTGATTTTGTAGGACCAATTTCCCCCATGTTT
>JASDQU010014815.1:81653-92904 GCA_032191745.1 Picea mariana
GCTATGTTGAAACACTTGTGAATGGAGGATCTAGTCGAGGGTTGTGGTTCTATTGTAATGTATGTTTGATTACAATATTGTTGTGACCATTTTTAGTTAGACTATTTTTATCTTATTCCCCCTTACACTAAAAGGCTCGGGCATGGAGGATCCAGTCGAGTTGTTGTATTTGCATGGTAATGTGGGTTTGATTATTATGTTGATGTGACATATTTCAGTGTCTGAAACTTGAGTTCAAGAGTGCTCTTGAGCCTGAGTTTTTCTTCACCAAACTTCTTGAAAGTCGGATGCCCATATCAGTCTTGTTCACCTCTCTCACTAATTCTTCCTTCTTCTCACACTTAAACTCAAATAATTGAATGAAGTTAATGAGGACCTCACTTCCCTATGCATTTCTTGTCCAGTTTCTGTGTTAAATTCATTCTTGTACTGAGTTTTGTCCATTTGACCTCCACTCATAAAACCAACATCCACTTAACATTTTGATGGGTATTGGGCTT
The DNA here is from genome assembly GCA_032191745.1 of Picea mariana. Lineage (NCBI taxonomy): Eukaryota > Viridiplantae > Streptophyta > Pinopsida > Pinales > Pinaceae > Picea > Picea mariana. Next base: position 82,154 of record JASDQU010014815.1, read on the forward strand.
ATCCTCTTGCAATATGAGGGTGAATATCACTTCTAACATAATATATTATGGCTTGAATGTCCATATGAGAATGAGAACTGGGAAGAACCCATTTTGCCTAGCCATCATTCTTGGGCACTTCAAGAACAAATGAAGGAAAATGTGCTAAATCAATTTATTTATGCAATCATGTGTGTTGATTTTCCACAATATTTTCGCCAATTTGAGTACATGTTTGGTGAAGAATTTCAAGAAAAGTTCGACCCATCAACTTTATATTCAACATATTTTATTTTTGAGATAAATGAATCTGTCATATCTTATACCATGCCTTATGAGATTATTCCTGGGAAATTCCTACATATAAATTCTGAACTAGATGCAAATAAACAAGAACAATTAGTAAATGTCCTTAGGGACCAATCAAGAGAATTTGCTTGGGAATATAACGATATGAAGTGTATACACCCTGACACATGCATTCATCACATATATACCCAGGAAGACATAACACCTGTTAGGAAACCCCAAAGGATGAATCTAACACTAATGGATATAGTAAAGGAGGAAATACAGAAACTATCGAGTGTTGGTTTTATTTATCCAATATCTGAAAGTAAATGGATATCCCCTCTTTTAGTGGTTCCAAAGAAAGTAACCGGAAAATGGATAATTTGTTTCGACTTCTGTGAGTTTAATAAGGCCACTCTCAAAGATTATTTTCCTCTCCCCTTCATTGACCACATCTTGGATACCTTGTCAGGGAAGTGATACTTTTCCTTCTTGTATGGATATAACAGACACAACCAAATTCTCATAGCACCTGAGGATTAGAACAATACTAATTTCACTTATCCTTGGGGCACCTATGCTTATAGGGTCTTACCATTTGGGTTGTGTAATGCTCTTGCCACAGTTCAATGAGCAGCATTAGGGATATTTGCTGACCTCATTCATGAATGTGTGGAAGTATGTATGGATGAATTTATAGTATATGGTAATACTTCTTAGGAAGCCCTAGATAATATCAACAAAGTTATTATTAGATGTCAATAAATCAATCTATCCTTAATTCATGAAAAGTGTTAAATGTTATTGACTGAAGGAGTAGTATTATGACATCATGTTTTGTTTGAAGGGATTAAAGTGGATCCTGCTAATATTGAGGTAATCGTCAAACTTCCACCTCAAAAGACTCAAAAAGAGGTAAGAATCTTTCTTGGACATGCTAGATACTACCGATGATTTATTGAGAATTTTACAGATATTGTTGCACCAATGTTTGGATTTCTTACAAAATATGTTTATTTTCTTTAGACTAACCATTGTCAAACTGTCTTTGAAACTCTAAAAGCTAAATTATCTATGGCACCAGTTCTTAGGGGACACAATTGGGCCCTTCCATTTCACATATCCACTGATGCCTCCAATACTGCAATAGGAGGAGTATTAGGAAAAAAATAATACCAACATCCTATTCCATTTACTTTGTGATTAAGAACTTGTCCCCTACCGAGATAAACTATACAGTTACCAAAAAATAATTCTTGATGGTTGTACATGCCATCAATAAGTTTCTCCAATATATCATAGGATATGAGGTATTTGTACATAAAAATCACTCTGCCATTATATTTCTCATGAATAAACCCATTACCAATGGTTCAACAACTATGTGGCTCCTGTTATTACAAGATTTCAATATCATCATCCTTGACCGGCCTGGAAAAGAGAACTTAGTTGTTGATTTTATTTCACGCATTAATCATGAGGGTGATAGTATTCCTATTCATGATATTTTTCCAGATGAACATCTCTTTTCCATCTCCGTAAATACCCCATGGTTTGCAGACATGGAAAATTATTTGGCTACTATAAATTTACCAACTCATTTTTCACCTCATGAAAAGCATCGAATTATAGCGCAAAGTGATAACTACTCTTGGTTTGGCCATGAACTTTTTCATTCTAGACTAGACTTGGTTATTCGTAGATGTGTCCGGGAAGATGAGATACCATAGATCCTACAAAGTTGTCATGATGGACCATGTGGCGGACATTTTTCCGACAAACACACAACATATAAGGTTTCATATTCATGTTACTATTGGCCTAGCATTTTTAAGGATGCTTCCAAATATGTGAGAAGTTGTGGTAGTTGTGAGAGGATAGGAAGACCCACATCAACTAATGAAATTCCCTTACGTGACCAAGTTATGATAGAACCTTTTGAGAAATGTTCCCTTGATTTTGTAGGACCAATTTCCCCCATGTTTCGTAAGAAGAATAATATTTTGGTTTGCACAGATTATGTTACCAAGTGGGTGGAGGCAAAGGCCTTGTTTAGGGATACTGAAAAATATGTTGTTGATTTCATTTATGAAGATATATTTACCTTCTTTGGTGTTCCTCGTGAGATTGTTACATACCACTTGGAGATATTGTACAACTTGGAGAAACACCACTAGGCATACCCCATACAAAATAGTTCATGGAAAACAAGTACTTCTACCAATTGAATTCCAAGGAATTTCCGTATTGTTGCACAATTGGGATTAGACCTAGACGAGGCACAAAAGCAACGAGCCCTACAATTGAACAAATTGGATGAGATTAGATAAGATGCTATCCAATGGAAAATTTTAGTTCAAAACTAGAGGAGCAAGTGGCATGATAAATTTATCAAAAAGAAAAAATTTCAGCCTGATGATTTGGATTTGTTGTTTGATTCCCGATTCAAAAATTTTAAAGGAAAACTTACCACTCGATGGTTGGTTCCTTATGAGGTAGTTACCGTGTATGATGATGGGTGTGTTAAGATAAAAACAATTGATGATGGACAAGTCTCTTTCGTAGTGAATGGACATCGACTTAAACTTTATCACAGACCCATTTCCAAAGAAGATTTTCTACAGGTCATGTCAACTGACAAGGAATTGGCCTTGGTGGATGGGGAAGTTTCTTCTCCCTCCCCCTGTTCTNTGGGTGGAGGCAAAGGCCTTGTTTAGGGATACTGAAAAATATGTTGTTGATTTCATTTATGAAGATATATTTACCTTCTTTGGTGTTCCTCGTGAGATTGTTACATACCAAGGTACACAATTCACTTCTAATATGATGAAGGAATTAACATAAAACTATGGGATAAATCATCGTAAGTATTCTCCATATCACCCACAAGATAATGACCAAGTAGAGTCAACAAACAAAGTATTAGAAACTATATTAACCAAAATTTTCCAATTACACCATATATATTGGGATGATATACTTCGAGAGGCTTTGTGGGCATATTGTACAGCTTGGAGAAACACCACTGGGCATACCCCATACAAACTAGTTCATGGAAAACAAGTACTTCTACCAATTGAATTCCAAGGAATTTCTGTATTGTTGCACAATTGGGATTAGACCTAGATGAGGCACAAAAGCAATGAGCCCTACAATTGAACAAATTGGACGAGATTAGATAAGATGCTATCCAATGGAAAATTTTAGTTCAAAACTAGAGGAGCAAGTGGCATGATAAATTTATCAAAAAGAAACAATTTCAGCCTGGTGATTTGGATTTGTTGTTTGATTCTCGATTCAAAAATTTTAAAGGAAAACATACCACTCGATGGTTGGTTCCTTATGAGGTAGTTACCGTGTATGATGATGGGTGTGTTAAGATTGATGATGGACAAGTCTCTTTCGTAGTGAATGGACATCGACTTAAACTTTATCACAGACCCATTTCCAAAGAAGATTTTCTACAGGTCATGTCAACTGACAAGGAATTGGCCTTGGTGGATGGGGAAGTTTCTTCTCCCTCCCCCTGTTCTTGAAACTTTTTGATTTATGATTGTACATATGTAAATATTTTAAAATGTGTTTTTTTTTTCTATAAACAATTTTAGATATTTCTACAGGTATTTATCTAACCACAAGTGGACAACACCAAGGAGACAAAAAGGGAATTGTTTTACTTAGGAAGAAGATGTTTCTATATTTGAACTTTGTTGTCTTCTTAAGCATCAATTGGATAATGAATATTTATTATGCTTAGAAATTGCCTGCTTTAAATTAGCCATTTTTACAAGATTTCTATCTTCCTTTCTCTCAAGGCATCTTTAATGGAAGTTGCTCATAACCTCCACCACTAGAGGATATAAGTGACACTTTGTCTTATCAAACCTAGAGGTTACTCGTACAATTTTTTGAAGAACCTTGAGTAGGTGAGTAAAGTATCTTTATTAAAGAGTATAAAGAAGGTATGATTAGCGGTTAACCATGGAAACATAAATATAACTTCAAAAAAAAGAATAAAGTGAGTAGGGATTGAAGATACCTTTCTGTTATTTTCCAATGCTGCCATCCACTACACATTAAAAAAGATTGATTATACCATATCTTTATATTGGATACGCCCACTTAAGTATCCCTTGCATCAGGACCATCTATAAGAAATACATAAGGAAGAGTCATCCTCTAACTTAAATACCATCCCAGTCCAAAATAAAAAAAATTAGACCTTCCTCCCGATCTTCTTGCAAAAAGAAATATTTATACAAAAATCTTAAAAGATGGTGGACCAATCTCTATTGTAAAAGGGTGTAAGAGGCTAACCCATCGAGATACTGAAAAGTTATGCTGGCAGTGGGTACTGACCTATGGTATGACTAGGTAAACTCGTCGGAGTAATGAATAGGCTTGCTGGCAGTGGGGCATTCTAACTAGCAAGGGTGATGATCTGACAAACAATAAATAAAATTTCTAAATCTTAAAACTTGTCCTAATGTACGACACTACTTGTAGGAAAAGATGAAAAGAAGTATGCATGGTTAAGAAAAGGTAAATGAACTCCATCAATATGCCATTGCAAACTAACTTTAATACAATCCTAACAATTTCTCGCCTACCTCTTCTTAACTATATGTAGCATGATCTGTCCTATAGGTGGGGCCATATTTTAACCGTCTTGTCAAACTAATGTGTGAAATTTATCTCTACACATGGAAATTTGTAAATCTTAGGCTATTCAAAGAATTGATTGGTTCCCTGTATCTTTGATTGTGAGGTGTCACAATACTTAGGAGTGGGGGAGGTGCTTCCCGAGATGAAAAATGATAAACACTGCCATCTTTATTACAAGCCATGAGAATAGGAAGTAGAATCTCTGTCAAAATTCTGTCATATTATTTTTACAATATCCTAGGTTATTATATCAATAGTTGTTTGTATTAGTATGATAAATTCTATACTGCTGACATAACTTTGTGTGTTATAATCCTGCTGTGGATTTTATATTTATGTTTATACAATGGAAGACTGCTTATACTTAACCGTTCCTTGTGACAATTATAGATCGATAACAACTTCTAAATGCTCACTTTCATCTATATTACAAGCCTATGAAAAGAGGAACAAGTTGTTTGTATTGTTACAGATCAATGACAAGGCAATAAAAAATGGATAATCTTATCCTATCCATGCTCATGTTCACCATGCCTTCCAGAAAATGTTCAAGCTAAGTGCTATGGGTGAACATCCATTTACTATGGGATAGTTTCCACTTACACAAGAGGACCGGATGGAGTTCCATCAAGAGGACCGTATGGAGTGCCATTTGGAGGATCAGATGGAGTGTCATCTAGAGGACTAGATGGAGTACCATATGGAGGATCAGATGAGTTATTGTATACACTATAAATGATCATGATCACATGAAAGTGTGATCGCTCGAATTAATTACACCCATTGCAATGATAAATTAGATGAATTAAATGGTGTATTTTTCAAATTTCATCTTGGTGATGAAATTAAATTTAGAAATGCATTTTATGATCAAATGTCCAAGTCTTCGACTTGGACATTGATCTAATTCTTACATGATTTTGTTTACCTCCGAAGTAAACAACTTTCAAATTCAAACTCAATGCAATTATGATCACACACGGCGTTCATGTATGAAGAATTCTCCCACGATTCAACCGTTTCCATCACAATTGAATTAAGAAACGAGTACTCTGCCCCGATTTCTCATTTTTCTCATCCTCTATTTTCTATATCGTGCTCTCTTTCTGCCTGATTTTGTCCTCCTGCTCATCCCTTTCTCTATAACCATGCCCAACCATTATGAACCATCCTCCTACACTTAGCTACTGGCCATTCTGTAATTCACAGCATGTAGATAAATCTTCCTCTGCACAGGTTAGGATTGTTCCTGGCTAGTTTACAGGGGCATTATGATGGTGTCTCTCTCTAATTCACTCTTGGTTTCGATGGGAGACTGAATCGTGTAGGGTATATGGTCTTTTTGGTCTCTGAGGAATCCATTGCCTCGACCACAAAATTGCCACGGGTTGGGGATCGGTGGTTCAAACACCATAAATTTCCACATCCAAGTTATAACAGAGTGTTCAAGCCCGAATTCAAAAATGTCTCTAGATCCAAAAGGTATTCGAAAGAATGGATCAAAGACGAATTGATCAACCCTTTGATCGTAATTACCAGGCTCATCACTTGTGAAGGTAGGTACTCTATTTTTAAATCTTGTCATTTCCATCTTTTATCCCATTTTCAATTAAACAAACCCCTGAATTTTCCCTTCTATTCTCTAAAAAGCCTCAAGAAAATGTCTTCCCAGGTCCATAAAAATTTGGACAACCCTCACAACAGTTTATTTCACCACGGGCTCATTAAATTGCTTGTTATATCAGAATTGAAAAAACAAAGTAAGACATGGGAATATTTCCTCTACCAATTTTCAAATCCCCATATCACAGTTAAGACAAGCAAGAGATCAGTCAATTCAGGGGTTGTCACCCCACCTAATCCTCAGTCTTTGAAAACTCCAAACCCTCCAGTTCAAACTATCTCCTTGTATGATAAGAAGGTCAAGAAAATTATTTATTCCCCTGCATCCTCCTCTGGTAAGAAAATTAAAAATCCTCCTAAAAATTCCCCATTTCCTTCAACACATATTGATTCTAAACCTAAGAAGCTATAATATTCATTTCATCAAGATTTTCCTTCGATTCCTACAAAGAGGAGAGGAGCTAATCGATTCAAGGGTAAATCCTTTCGAAGAAGCACCGGAAGTATGAGGGGAAAGCCCAATATAAAACCTCCAAGTACTTCAGATCCTATTCAATTGTCTTTGGACCATGAGAGACCCCATAAATGACTTGAATAATTTTTTGTAGAGGAGTCTAAGCCCAATAAAGAGGTAAAATATGAACCTATTACACCAATTTTTCCTCACAAAAACATTATTACTCCTTCCTCATAGATGCCTACACTATCTTCTAAAGTTGATATACCTTCTACATCTATCAAGGAGCCCAAGCCTTCCTCTCTTGAGCCATCTAACCAAATCCCATCTATCGAGAAATTGCGACAAGAAAATGCTGATCTGCTTCAAAAATTGGCAGGACGAGAAACTATGGATCAACATTTGCACCATGACAATGTTGTCCAGCAAGCAAAAGTAAACTATCTTCAGTGATTGGTTGATCAAATGACCACCACCAATCATAGTCTCAGGATGCAATTAAAAAATTGCAAAAATCCTAAGACAAAGTCCCTAGGGCATGAGGGAGATGCTTCTAAATCCAATCGACCCCCTCCTTCACGAGTATATTTATGTCAGGTGATTCATTTTTGTTGCAGAGGGACCTGTAAACTCTTAGGCATGGGAGAAATCTCGATTTGGTGTTTTGACTTTTTTTCCAATGGCCAAATCCTTTTTGCATACAAAAATTATACATTCTATGCTCTTATTTATCCATTTTTAAAGGTATTATCAAGCTTTGTGCATCAATTCACCTTGGAACAACACGAGGTATGTGTAATCATCATATTGCAATGGTTTTATGTTAATTCATCTTTAGTTGAATGATTACAATGATATAACATTTTTTTTTTCTTGCAACAGGTATTGCGATCCGACCATCCATCCAGTCCTTCGTCTAGTCCTTTGTCCATACCTCCATATGAAACTCCATCTGACACTCCATCCAACACCCAGAGCGCAGAGGAGTTGGTGGTTAGCATATCGATGGGCTTCAATGGGCGAATCAGGAACACATTTTTTGTTCCCACTCATTCCCTTTAGCTATGGAGCTCAAAACATTTAGACTTGGGTGGTTGTAGCGACCACTATGTGGAGCGCACAAGGTTGTTGGAAAAATATTCTTTCTGTTAACAAATTTAATGTATTTATGTTTTTAGAGAGTGTCGAACGTTCTAGTGGTCAACCTCTCAAGATCTGTATAACTCTATAAATATCGTTGCCTATACCATGAAGAAATACATGGATTTCATTTTATACACACAGACATTATCTTCCATTTTGTTGTATACTCTATTTTTGATGATCAATACCAGTGTTGCGTTAACTCAGTGAATGCATTTTCCAATTGAAGTATTGACATGACCTTCTGGGGGGCCACCAGTGGTTTGGGTAGTTGTTCATATCATATACATTTGCATTTTTATATTTTCCTTTCATATCTCTTCAATTTTGAAGTTGCTTGTTTAATTCCATTCATTGTGTATATCTCTTTAATTTCAGATTTATTATTTAATTTATATCATTGTATATCTCTTCTAACTTGCAGCTCGCTTCCTAAATTCTTTGTGTATCACAGAGCATGTATGGACGTCCATGTTTACTTTTTATATTTTTATTTCTAACATTTTGATTGCAGGTTGTAATTTATTTGCTTATAAACTGTTTAATTATGCCATCATGTCTCTTTTTCATAAGCTGTAAATCACTCTGCAGAATAGCAATTTAGACAGAGTCCATGTTTACTTGTTTATATTTATATTCTTAACACTTTGCTTGCAAGTTGTAATTCATTTGTTTAGAAGTTGTTTAGTCATGCTATTATGTCTTCGTTTTTTCTATATTTCATAAAGCTGTAAATCACTTTGCAGAGTAGCAATTTGGACATTGTTCATTTATTAAGTTGTAATTTTCAAATACTCTTTGTATATTTTCTTAACTTGTTAATCTTGTTTTTAGCATCAACAAGATAAAATAGAAGTTGATTTTGAGTTATGATTTTCAATAGCATCCTAGTTATAATTTTGACTTATGATTTGTAATGTTATCCTAGTTATGAATTTGATTTATGATTTATAATTAGTACTAGTTATGAGTTTGTAGGTTTTCTTGAATTATTGATTCAGAAAAGAGTATTTTACAGTATCAGTGTGATAGAGAAAATGATTGATGTTGAATTTCTTCTGCACAAATTTAATAGATCATATGGATTCCAAGAATATCTAATGTTGTTTTTATGATGGTAAATCATTTTATAGATTGCCTTATCCATATTCTTCATTTCTCTGTAGAAGTTAGCATTGATTTAATTCCACTTGAATTATCATTAGTGGTTGGATTCCATCATGATGTAATTTGCCACAATAGACACAATCATGACAATTGAATACTATCACAAGACTCTTGCTTTCAGTTAGGTAGATTAGTCTTTTTCTCTATAAGATAGAAATAATTGTGAGTTTTTTCTTTTCTTACTTTCAGTTAGGTAGATTAGTGTTCATTCTCACATTTCCATGCCTTTTATTTCCTTGCCAAGCCATGCTTTTCCTTTCCATGCCATGCCATGCAATGCCTTGTATTTCCTTTCCAAGCCTTTCTTTGTCTTTCCATGTCATGTCTTGCCTTTCCTTGCCTTGCCATTCCATGGCTTGTAAAGGAAAGGAATGGCATGGAATGACAAGGAAAGGCATGTCAAGAAAAGGAAAAATTTGGTATGGAAAGGAATGGCATGGAATGGAAAGGCAAGGTAATGCATGGCATGGCATGGCAAGACAAGGCAGGGCATGGAAAGGAATGGAAAGACAAGTGAAGAAAATGCCAAGCCTTTCCATGCCATGCCATGCCATGCCATGTCATTCCTTATCTTTCATTTCCTTAGCATGTTTTTCCTTTCCATGCCATGCATTGACTTACCTTTCCTTTCCATGCCATTCCATTCCTTTCCATGCCATGTGTTTCCTTGCCTTTCCATGCCTTTCCTTTCCTTGATAAGCCATGCCTTTCCTTGCCTTTCCTTGCCATGTCATGCCTTGCCTTGACATTCCATGCCATGTCATGCCTTGTATTTCCTTGCTAAGACATGCCTTTCCTTTACATCCCATGCCATGCCATGTCTTGGAAAGGAAATGCATGGCATGACATGCCAAGGAAAGGAATGGCTTGGAAAAGAAAACCAAGGCATGGCAAGGCAAGGAAACACGTGGCATGGAAAGGCATGGCATGGCATGGAAAGGAAACATAATGCATGGCATGGAATGGTATGGCATGGAAAGGAAAGGCATGGATCTAGAGCACCAGTTTTCAGCTAGTGGTGCCTATCCATTTTCATTCTATTGACCGGAAAACCGTTTGTTGGAGGATCACTGGCACTAGGGTTTTTCTCAATGGGGCATAGTGCAATCATTGAATGAGAGGTCAATTTTCAAGAACACTTTGCTAGGAAATTGTGGGTAGTGTAGTCACGTGGGCCTAAAAAAAACATACATGTGGGAGCTTATGAAATTCTTTTATGCTTCTTGGTTTGGATTTTATGCCCTTGGACCAAAGTGTCGAAATGTCCCTAAATGACTTGAGGAGGCGAGTTGAAACTCATGATAAAACTCAAACCAAGACTCAGATGGAAGACATTTTGGTTGCATTAGATCTAGGGAACCGAGTTTAAGCTAGTGGGGCCCATCCATTATCATTTTGTTGATTGAAAAAATGTTTGTTGGAGGAT